>JAVYIG010010536.1:0-68270 GCA_035222895.1 Strongylocentrotus droebachiensis | reverse complement strand
AGTAAATAGCCTTAAAAAAAAAAATGCTTTTAGGTTAAGCAATACAATGATAATATGCAATTACATAGAGAAGCTCTGTGATTAAGAACATATGGGTGTACTTCCAGAAATATGACTAGAGTTTCCACAGCTATATGTTTGCTTCTCTGATTTTTATCCATTTTTATTGGAATTTGTAGAAAGCTTGAAAGCTTGAAAGCTGGTAGACTTTTTAAGTCTTCAAGTATATGTGTGAAAAAGGATCAGCTGTATTGAAATATGAATGTGGAGACAATGATCATATTTTTACTGTAATTTCTGCCATTTAAAGTATACTACCTTGCAACTCTAACATAACAACAGTGAGCCAACATGTTTAAACTGCTGTAAACACAGTGCTGTTTATCAATAATGAGAAAATAGTTAACATTTCCTATTCCAGATCAGGTTCTTAGCCAGGAAGGTATCTGGGGGTCTTTTTCATATGAAAGATGCCCTATAATTTTTCTTTAATCCCTTTTATTATTGGTAGGCTGTTTTTGGACACCCTATTTTTCAATATTGAAACCCAATTGTTTGAAATCCTGGCAAAAAGCCGGTTCCAGACAGTTTTCATGAGTTTCTGTTGCTTTCTAAGTTGGCATTTTGCAGCCCTGACCAAGTGATTCACAGGCAGTGACAAACATATCTTATTTTTGCAGGTGTAGATCCGTATGGTGTGGAGAGGATAGTCTCAGCGTTGCATGCACACACATGGTCCAATCTAGAGATGAAAGGTAGCTATCATTACAACTAATAATTATTTTCTTCCTCATTATTCAAAACAATTTTTCAGAGTAGTTCTAAATATATATTTATTATAAGACCGTACATTCATGTATTATTGATTTAGTTCCTTCTATCCAAAATACTCCATCCAGAAACCCTTTCAGGTCAAGAGGCAAGAGAAAACCCATGACCCCTAAGGTCTTCATGTGCAATACAATTTGACTACCAAGTCTTGCTTGTCTTTCTTGTGAATTACATAAGAAGGTACATAATGTATGAAGGGCAGTCAGATGGAACACAGTTGTACCAACACGTACTGTGAAGAAAAGGTTATGTCTTTTACACTCTTACAATCTGTCCGATTCAGTTAGTAGTTAGTGTTAACACTATTCCCTTCATGGCACCTGGCAGGAATGCTCCTCAGGAAGTGATGTGGATACATTGAGTGCAGGTGAGCCTGAATGGGACGACTAAGGAAAATAGTTTATCTGTAGTGTGTAGAGACACTGTAGATATATATGAAGTGCTTTAGAAACCCAGAATATTCTAATGATTGTACTCTCCATCTTCTTGCTCTGTAGATGACAATGGATCAAATTTGCTGAGACTTCAAGAGAGATTTGGAGAGAATGACAACAGAACTGAATCAGAGAACCACACGTCTTCCAATGATGCCTCTATGCAAGGATATATTCCTCTCTGCGGGATGGATGAACTCAGCTCTCAAGAGTCTCAAAATCGAACGGACCAAGACAATTCCAGAACGGACCAAGACCATTCACAAACGGAACAAGACAATTCTCAAACGGACCCAGATAATTCCCAAACGGCCTCAGAAACCGCTGAATCGGCTTCCACAGACAATGATAATGTGAGGACTACTACATCTACCAGTGTTGAGGGAAGGGGAAAAAACGATCAGGTGGTTCGGGATGCTGGTTGTCATGACAACAGCAATGATGCTCACGCATCGACTGGGGCAACGAGTGCACTTCCAGAAGGAGCTGATGCCAGTACAAGTGATGCAAAGCCAGAGAAGGTTAAAAAGGAAGCTACAGCTGGTCCTGATAAAATAGGTAAAATGTTTTGTGACGTATTTCAAGTATATTCTCACTGGTCAATTGAATAATCATGTATGTGTAAATAAGGGCCTAAATGAAGAAAGATTGTAAATGGTAAATTTGCATGTACCTGTAAGCTTCTTGAAGAAAGTTTATCATATTAAAAAATAAAAACAGTGTTTTCAGTGAAAACTGTACATTTGTTGTAAATGTACTTCTGCAGGCTGTAAACTATGAGTGCATTTTGCCATTCTTTACATCCCCAAAGTAAAAAATTGCCTATCAACAGCTTCACCCACACAAAGTCCCGTACCAAAAAATAAAAGTAATACAGTGCGTCCCAGAAAAAACGAAACCGAGAAGTATCGATGTTTTATCATAACTTAATCACAACCATAATTAATGAATGATACATATTTGGAAAGCTCAGAGTCTCCTCTTTCAGTTGATGCTACTTAGATGATGCATATTTCACGCATGAGTGATTAAAAGCAATTTGAAGGAAGGAAACCAAAAAGACATCTGGCGGGCGGTATCTGAATTTCGAAGAAAATTAACATTTCTAGAAAGTTGAGTTTCTGCCCTTTCATATGACACCTCAATCAGGAAAAATGAGCGAGGAATAACAAAGTTCTGTTTGTTTAAAGTAGCCCTTACATTTTCATAATTTTAACAAACGAATTCGTTTTCACTGGGTGCCTGCCGTAGCAAAAAGCAGATTTGACAAAAGACTTAACTCCGTTTCGTTGACAATCAGCCATGCATGAAGACTCTCGTCTACGGCTGATTGTCAACGAAACGGAGTTAAGTCTTTTGTTAATTTCGTTTATTGATACGGCAGGCAGCCAGTGAAAACGAATTCGTTTAATAAAATTATGGAAATGCAAGCACTACTTTAAACAAACAGAACTTTGTCATTCCTCGCTCATTTTTCATGATTGAGGTGTCATATGAAAGGGCAGAAACTCAACTTTCTAGAAATGTTAATTTTTCTTCGAAATTCAGATACCGCCCGCCAGATGTCTTTTTGGTTTCCTTCCTTCAAATTGCTTTTAATCACTCATGCGTGAAATATGCATCATCTAAGTAGCATCAACTGAAAGAGGAGACTCTAAGCTTTCCAAATATGTATCATTCATTAATTATGGTTGTGATTAAGTTATGATAAAACATCGATACTTCTCGGTTTCGTTTTTTCTGGGACGCACTGTATAATCAAATCATGGATGCCACTGCTGAGACAGTTACTGGAATTCTGTGACATATGCTCCGGTGATAAGTTCTCTGCGGTTGAGAGGCTATACAAACTGCATTCCTTAATTCATCCCTTGACCGGAGGCTATACCCAATCCAGCGCTCCTCACTAACTTTGTAAATAGGGCATTGGAGTAAGGGCCTTATCAATGAGTCCCCTATTACTATTATTTTTTCTTCAAATTTCTGGGTTCCTGAGTTGGATCTTGGGTGTCCACGTGTCCCGGGCACGAGTGAGTGTCCAGCCTGAAATCCAGGGTAAACTAAAACCTAAATTCAGCCCTGACCATACCCAACACAGTAATCATATGTCTTTGATGAAATGAATCGCGTAGAAAATGTAGGATCATTATTTATGGATGAGGGAGCAATCATGTTGTAGTGATGTTGTGACTTCCATTTGTATTCTTCTTTTTGCAGATGCTATGCTTAATGAGGATAAGAAGATCTTTGAAGCTCTCGGGAATGAAGACCCAGGGATGGAATCATTTGAACAGCTCTTCTCCAGGATGACCTACATGAAAGGTAAGACATGGATGTGAATACCAAGGGGGGGGGGGTGGAAGAATGTGCCCTTATCGGAAAAGAAAGAAAGAAGTTAATGCCTTGCATGTCTTACTTGCATAAAAATGAAAAAACAAGGGAGGAATTGTGGTGGTGGTGGTGGTGGGGAGGGGGGGGGGGGGGGGAGGGTAGGAGATTCCAGAGATGAGTCATTTCAAAATATTCAAAAATGTAAACGTAGGGCCATAAGAAGTTGAATACATGTAAAGCAGGGCTCCGCACTATCCTTTTTGAAGGGAGGGGGGGGGGGGAGTCCGTAATGACTTCTTTAATCTGTATGCATGAGCCCTATGTTGAAATTTGAGGGTCTGGGCTTACATTTACAGCATCAATGTCTCCCGGGGGCCTGTTAGTGATGAGCCCTGATGTAAGTATTGTACACGAAGTAGCATTTAGTATAGTGTTTCCTTTGGATTTTTCCACCTTTCTACCAAGGAGTATTGGAAAATACCAGTACTACATTAACAAGTTTTAGAGGCTGATGTTATCAACATTGAAGAAAATGTTTAAAATATTTAATGTCCTTTCTCATGTTTGATACTTTATATTATTTTCTGGTAAAAGGAACTTGCAAATGTGAGACTAAGTAAATGCAAGTTATCAAAACACCAAAATGGTTCATGAAAGAAAAAAAAGTTTAATGTTAGAGATAGATATTTTACAATGAGTAAATAAATTTGAACTAATAAATGAATTGTAAATAATGACAATTATTTTAATCTGTGAAATGACAGATATTAATTTCATGAGTGGAGATTGCAGGAACCAAACTGAAGCCTTTCTTCTTATTACTTTTAATATAAATGAGAAGGCATTTGATTCCTATGAATGTATGACTAGTAGATCAAACAATACATTATGAAAATATAACCAGTATCTTAATGAACACTGTTTTGACCTTGCATTGCAGACAAAGCAGAAACTTTGGAGGGTGAGGAGAGGAGACAGTATGCCGAGAAAGTGGCTGTTGCTTTCTGGAAAGCGATAGGAGGAGATGAAGGAGAGATAGATGGACTCGGTGATGATTCAGACTAATGATGGAGGAGCATGAGGAGGATAGTAGAAGGAGGGATGAATAAAGGGGCAGGTGTCACATTCTGGAAGGCGATAGGAGGAGATGAAGGAGAGATAGATGGACTGAATGATGATTCAGACTAATGATGGAGGAGCATGAGGAGGAAAGAAGAAGGAGAGAGAAAGAAGGAGCGACTGTCGCATTCTGGAGAGCAATAGGAGATGAAGGAGAGAAAGATGGACTGGATGACGACTTAGACTAATGGTGATGAGCATAAAGAGGGTAATGTGAAAACATGAAGAAGGATGGTATGAGAAGATGAAGGAGAGAAAGAAGAACCTAGTGAGGATCCATACTAATGATGGGATGATGAAAGATAGATAGAAAAAAATATATGGAAAGAGGAGAGATAAGCAGACTTGATGGAGTGGCATGAGGAGGAGTCCTTCCCCTCCCAATGCTAAATACCAAAGCTTAACACAGAGTAAAGACTTCATTCAGCCCTTTATACCAACACCTGTTATGATTAGTGATTCTTCTCTTGTCTATGCACATGTGTGACATACATTCTGAATGCTTGAATGAATGAAATATCCCTTAGATTCTTGAACAAAGTGTTCAGAAATAGCTTGTCAGAGTAGGGTGTTAGTACATAGGGGTGACGGAACACAGGCCCATCATGATAATAATAATGTTCAGCTTTTATATAGCCTTTAATACATCTCGGACGTCTCTATGCGCTTTACAGATATACTATTACCCAGGTCGTTGGGTTCAGTGCTTGCACGCACACACTGTGTGCACATTCTCCACTCCCTGGGGAGCATTCCACCCATGATGGCAACATAGACTGATGCCAGTTATTACTTGTTTCAACCATACTGATCTAATCTATGTCAAGAAAGTCTTCTGCAAGACTATCGTAAAGCCTTGTTCAGATATGAAGCGTTAAACAGCAACAGTTTTTATGATGATGATTTAAGTATGATACATTTCTGTATCTTATAACACAGAGCTCAGTGAATACACACAGGACCTTCGTTGCATGCAGGTGCCATTCATTTACTCGTTTAAAAAAAGTACAAATTTTTGCAGCAGTTTACCACGTCATTTCTGAACAAACCTTAAACAAATACTCAGGTATTATGATTTATATTTGCCTGTACGACAAAATGATCTATATTTACAAACTTTGTTGTATAAAAGTATTGATTGAGCAGAAATATTCAGGTTTCAAACTTTGGCTAGAATCAGCACTAACCCCTTATTGCATAATAATGTACATGGATTATTTTCTAGGGTGGGTGTGAATGAATGTTACTCTTGTTTCTCAATAAATCAGTTCAACTCAGATGTACACTGTGTATTTAGCCAAGTTGCTTCACCCCGATGCAAAATAGTGTTCAATCATATTAATCATCAGTTCATGTATGCATAATGAATGATTTATGATGAAAACCTCAAATTCGATGAAAATTGGAAGCTCAAAAGTAACCAAAAATCTAGGGGCTTTAAAGAGAAGGTTCATTGATTTAAAAAACTAACTTTAATGTCATTATTGCAAAGGTGACACTTTGATTGGTCAAGGTTATCAAAAGCCAATGCTTGAAACATTCAAAGTAATAATTTTTAACAATTATAAAACGCCTAGATACAGCCCCGACATAGCACCTGAAAAGCTCTCCGGTCGCTGCTGAGATATGACCTCACATGTTGAACATGACATGCACAAGCAGACGATGTCCCATGACATCTCACACAATTTCAGTGCCTGTTTTGTCATATTTTCTTTAGTTATGTCTCTTACTTCAATATCCTCAGGCGAAATCGCTTATAAACAAAATGAGACGCCATTATATTTTCAGCTGCTTACACCGCGGCATGTTCAGCGTTTCAAGAGGGAACAAATGACGTCCATGCTATCATTCCAGAGGTTTTTTAATTTGAAAGTGTTGTTTCTTTGATTGTTCATTAACCCCTATCCTGTATATTTACAAACAAAAGAATTTAGTTATCAGAAAGAGGGTCATATCCCGTTTTGAATGGTGTAAAATTCCATCACATTTATATACACTAAACTCATTATAATTTGAGAAATAAAAGCATTGCAATTATTTTCATTCTTTATGGGATGTCGTCTGCTTGGGCAGGGTTGGTTCATATTGTGACGGCATTAATACATCGTTATTTTTCTGGCGAATCTCTCGCATATCCCAGATGCTATGGAGGTTGTTTTATTTGTATTTTTATTAATTTACCCGATATGTAGTTGACATAAAACTTGCATGATGGCCATCTGTTAGCTTACCAGTTTCTAGTAATTCGCTATTTGCCATGTTTGTGATTTTCTATGAACCCGCACTTTAAGTTATCATAGGACAGGTAACTTTGTTATAATAATCTCGTAGACAATCGATTGCTAATTATTATGTGCTATATTGGTTTATGGTTATGATCATTGTACAATTACCTTTCAGCTTAGAACAAAAAATATTGTCTACTGACAGCCTCTATCATAGAATAGACGTGTCACTTTTCAATTTTTGACAGTATTTTGGAATGGGTTATTTCAGAATCCGTGAAATAGACACCAGACAAAATATATGGCAAGCCATACCCCCCCCCCCCCCTCCTCCTCCCTTTGGTAAAAGGTATATACAACATATTAATAGATATATATTACAATATTTTATGTGGATATATGAAATTTTCAGGCCAGATCAAAGTATCTTGTTCGTTAATGAGTATCATTGATAATGAAACTACATGGATTTACATTACCATAAAAGGGGCAACCTGTGCTAACTATTTTCATCATGTTGAAGAATGATCCTTGTTTAGTATCCTCACCACCAACACTAGGCTTCAGAATCATGCTCCTGTATTATTATCTTTTACTATGGCATGTACAATACTCTAGCCAAATCTTATTTGTCACAATAATTCCAAATTTCTTGAGCTGTTGTTTTTCTTATCGCCAGAATGGGATGTAGAATTGACCTTGGATGTGTGTCAATAAGCATATGTTTTATGATTATTAAAGTTGTGCAATTTTTCAATGATAGGAGTTGCTGAGTCAGATTTGTTGTGTTGATTCTTGGTATGACAGTGAATCATGTGATCTAAAAGTACTGTTAGATGATGAGAGAGAGAGAGATAGAGAGAAAAGAGAAAGATATAAATAGAGAGAGAGAAAAAGAGAAAGATATAAATAGAGAGAGAGAGAGAGAAAAAGAGAAAGATATAAATAGAGAGAAAGAGACAAAAAAAGAGAAAAAGAGAGAGAGAGAGAGAGAAAAAAAAAAGGGGATAGTAAAACGAAAGATTTCTGAGCAAGATGGATATGAATTATCTATGATTATTTTGCAGCTTAGGAAAGAGAAGGATGCGTAAGAAGGGAGAAAATTATGGAAAGAAAAAAAAATGAACAAACAAAGCTTTATAAATGTCTAAGTGAATTGATAAGGAGACCAAAAAATATATATATGTAGGGCTACTAGGGCATGAGGTATGATGGCCAATATAAAGCTAAAGTGCGGTTGATGGGAGTAAAGTCTCTTATTTTCTGTTGCAAAAGAAACAATTATTTAAAAGTAACACCTCGCCCCATACAAGTAAACAGAGAAAAGTAATCATCATTTTACTGACTATATACAATGATAATATTTATTGCCCCGGGGTAGAGGTTAAAGTAACTATTTTGATATTCTTATCACTCAAAATCATAAATTTTATTCGTTTTTTTATTAGGCCCAAAGGTGGAATGTCGTGTTATATCCGTTTAATTGATTAAAGGCGGTGTTTTTCTCGGGCGCAACGGGAGCATTTTTTTCTTCTTTAGGGAGGTGTGTGTGTGAGGGGGGGGGGGGGTCGCTCTAATACTCGTTGCGCACGATCCGTCATTTTGCCTGACGTATCACTGCGTCACCGTTCAAAGAAAAATTATTTCAAAATGAACTGTGCCTACATTGCGATGAATTATTGGCGTACATGCTAATAAGGGAGTTTACAGATAGCACATGGTACAAATGACCCCAAATATCCACATATCTTTTACACATGTGGAGAAGTTCCACTTTGAGCATCTTAGAATAATAACTGCCAAAGTCCTAGATGTGCTTCATGAATACCTTTTGTTTGCCCTCTTGAAACGAATACTTCCACCTGCGTATCTTAGAATGTACCGTTGGTGCATAAATGAATAATGTTACATAACTTTCATGAGCGCATATCCAGTATTCATCTCTGTGGGTCTTACCTTTTTGGTACAAATGACCTTTATCTGCTCATGCTCAGACTGCAACCGTAAACTGGCTTATTGCCTTCAAAGGAGTTACCTATAGCTCAGGTATTAAATGACGCAATCGAAAATACGCTTCGTGTGCATCAGACAAACATGAGTGAACACGGCAAAGTTCCTAATAACGTGATGTTCATAGACATCGGTTCCACGAGCCCGCTACCTTCTATCGTTGCCCCTGTTTCTCCTAGATATCATACCAACGATTTATAAAACCTCCATCTTGTCGTTAATCTCAGATGATAAATATCATATTTTCATAAATTTGAAAAATGATATGTATTCAAAAGTTCAGTGTGCCATTGTAACTTGGCGCTAATTGATCAGTAAATCTCAGATCATGAAACACCTGACAAATCATCCTAATAATAACCCTCTTACGTCAACGACTAAGTTATACGACACTTGCCTCCTGCGACAATAGGCAATTTTCGAAATGTAATAAATTTACTGCACGCTTTTTTTTTTACAGTGCCTCTTTACAAATTACTGAATTCACCTGATACGAATAATAGTATTTCAAAAGTCAGAAAGCGAATTGCATACATTAATTTTTGTTAGGTAGGACAAACAAACAATTCATGTTTGTCCTTCCTAGCAACAATTAATATTTGCCATTCGCATTTTGACCGTTGGAATATAAGTATTTGTAACAGGTTAGTGAAATAATTCGTATCGAGGCATTTAAGTATAAATTTGGTAACATTACGAAATGGCCAATATACCATTTTCGTAATGTAACCAAATTTAATGCACAAGTTTTTGTGAAGTGTCTCAATACAAATTATTTCATTCACCTGATAAGAATAATAGTAATTCAATAGTCAGAATGCAAACTGCATATATCAAGTGTTGCTAGGTAGGTCAAGCCATAATGTTTGTCCAACCTGGCAACAACTAATGTATGCAGTTTGGAATATGTCTATTGAAATACTATTATTCTAACCAGGTGAATGAAATAATTTGTATTGAGACACTTCACAAAAACTTGTGCATTAAATTTGGTTACATTACGAAAATGGTATATTGGCCATTTCGTAATGTTACCAAATTTATACTTAAATGCCTCGATACGAATTATTTCACTAACCTGTTACAAATACTTATATTCCAACGGTCAAAATGCGAATGGCAAATATTAATTGTTGCTAGAAAGGACAAACATGAATTGTTTGTTTGTCCTACCTAACAAAAATTAATGTATGCAATTCGCTTTCTGCTTTCTGCAACCCTAAGCCAAGGCAAAGATCTTTGGCAATAAAAGGCGGGAGGTAAGAGGGGGGGGGGTCATATCAGGGGCGGCCGAGTGACTTCCAAAGTGGGGGGCACCTACAAAAAGGGGCACTTTGGAAAAAAGTGCACCTACATTTAGACATTGGTATATACCCCTACATTGTGATTACATTATCAGGGATGATTTCAATATTTGTTTCTCTTTATACATCAAGCAATATATTGCTAAAGCATTGTACTTTGCAGTTGGGTGTGATGTCTGAATATTCATTTGCGAGCGAGCGAAGCAAGCGAGGAAAATTGTTAATATTTGTGAGGTCGCAGTGCGAAAAATTACATCTTATAAAGGGGAAAAAACAATCCTCGTGGGGTTATAAGTACATTCTCATAACGTAAGACTGAAATGAACTTTGATAAGTAACATAATTATATCATTTATAAATGCGAGCGAGCGTAGCGATCGAGATTTGGGGGAAATTGCCTTTAGTTGCTTTAAATTAGGGGCACGTTTAATGATGTGAGAAAAAGGGGACATTTATCGAAAGGGATAAATAAAGACACTTATTAGAAAAGAAAAGGAGCACGTGTCAAAGTACAAAGGGTAATTATCAGGGGTGAAAATGAGGCACTTCTTACACCTGGAGTAAGGCACTCACCAGGGAGAAAAAAGGGCATTTATGAGAATGGGAAATGGGCACTTGTTGACGGAAATGGAACACCCATCAGATTTGTATAGGGGCATTTATAAGAGGTAAAAAGAGGATATGTCCCTCATTAGAAAGGAAAAGGGGCACTGACCAGATATGAAAAGGGGTACTTATGAGAATAAAAAAGGGGCACTTTATAATAAAGGAAAATTAGCATTTTTTGAAAGAAAAGGGGCACC
Source organism: Strongylocentrotus droebachiensis (assembly GCA_035222895.1). Classification (NCBI taxonomy): domain Eukaryota; kingdom Metazoa; phylum Echinodermata; class Echinoidea; order Camarodonta; family Strongylocentrotidae; genus Strongylocentrotus; species Strongylocentrotus droebachiensis. The sequence continues at coordinate 57,210 of JAVYIG010010536.1, read as the reverse complement.
GATCATATTTCAATGAGGGCATTTATCGGAGGTGTAAGGGCGCGTTTACGAGAAGGGGGAAGTAGCTTTTATTTAAAAAGAAAAATAGTCACATGTCAAAATAAACGGGGTACATATCAGAGATGAAAAGGGGTTACTATGAGAAGGGAATGGGGCACTTATAAGAAGGAAAAAGAGCGTTTATTAGAAAGGAAAAGGGGCACGTGTCAAAATGAAAGGGGCAGTTATTAGAGGTGAAAAGGGGCACTCATCAGAGATGAAAAGAGTAGTTATTGGAGGTGAAGGGGCATTTATGAGAAGAGAAAAGCGCTCTTATTTTTTATAATGGGGGCACTTATCATAAGGAGTAACTTCTCGTTCCTGAAAAGGGTCATTTACTATAGATAAGTGGCACTTATAAGAATGAAAAGGGACACTATTCATAGGACAAAGGGGCATTTATGAGAAGGGGAAGGCGCTCTTATTTTGTATAACGGGGGCACTTATCATAAGGAAAAGGGGCACTTATTAGAATGAAAAAGGGGAACATGTTAAAATTAAAGGTGCGCTTATCTGAGTTTAAAGGGGTAGTTATTAAAAGAGGGAGGGGCACTTCTTACAAAGGGAAAGGGGCACTTTTCAAAGTAAAAGGGGCACCACTCAGATTTGACAAGGGCTATTATCCGAGGTGAAGGGGACACTAATCAAAAGTGAAATCGTATCTGAAATGGGGCACTTACTAGAGATTAATAAAGGCACTTATGAGAATGGAAACAAATTTGACAATTATTGCAATGGAAAAAATGAAAATTTGTCGAAGGAAAAGGGGCACGTGTCAAAAAAAGGGGCACTTATCAGAGGTGAAAAGGGGAGGGGCATTTTTATAATAGGATAGGGGCACTTTTCCCATGTAAAAAGGGTCAATTTTGGGGTATTTGAAAAAGTGGGGGGCACTGTTGCCCCCCCCCCTCCCCTTGACCCCGGGGAAGCTCGCCTCTTGGTCATTATCATCTTCTTTGCACGTTGTCCGTCCTCTCTCATTTTCCGTTTCTTTCACTCCTCTTTTTTTTTGCCATTTAATCGGGACCTCAATGCAGATTATTGAGATTAAGTTCCTGTGAAAAATGATTGTCCTTTTCAGACTCTTCTGGGTCTGTATAATATTTATACATTCTCAGATTAAAACCATATCCCTTTTCTTCCCTGCTTTATTTGGCTGGTAATAACTATGTAACTTTGTTGAAAACATAAATATATCAATTAAGGGACGAAGATTCCAGCCCCTTTCAAAAAATTGTCGAGGGAGCAGAATCACGTAAAAAAAAACACCCTAATCAAACACCGCCCTGGCTATCACCAGTCCACTTTAAAAATGACCCGCCTCCCTATGAAATTATTTAGAGGTTTTCGTTTCGTTTTGTTGAATTGTATTTTCTTTGCATTCCAAACCAGCGGCCTCTAAACATCAACACCATTACCGTTCTTCGCGGTAACAATATTATTGCATTCCCTTGGTTTATAGTGTGTTTGATTTCGAGGTGATAATTTCGATTCACGCTCTGGGTAGATGCTAATTATTTATTGAGTGTTTGTCGAGCAGTTAGTACCACCATGTTTATCACTATGTACGCTCATGAACTTTGCGGCTTACATCTGTTTCAAGAGAGGGGTATTAAGGCTTCTTGTATAGGGGCTTTACTGGGAGGGGGTGTGGACTTTTAAAAGAAATTGCACAAATGACTTTCTGTTCTTTGGTCAATTTCGTGTAACAACTTAATCAATCCTTGAACAACAACGATTAACCTAAATCTAACCGTAAACATATAGCCTAACAATGATTGATTTATATTAATACATTCAATTTATCTAAACACATAATTTTTTTTTTTTTAGGCGAATGGCACCCTTTAGATATAAGCATTTAATGTCATTGAAGAGAAATTCTTTGACTGCTGTTGTTTACAATACGTTATCTCACAGAAGTAGAGATTATTGTTTCAAAAAATTAATATATTTTTAAAAGTTTTAGATGATAGGTTATGCACATAAAATGTTCTTAGGAAGGAAAACGAGCAGATTAAGCAAGGAGATAAAGATAGAGTTGATGATAGTGAAGGGGACTTGGGGTTAGATTGGGACGCTAACTGTGACATTATCTTTCGTTTTAACAGATGAACGATTAATAACCTAATTTCACTGGCCGAACATCAATGTTTTCCAAAGCTATAACAACAGCAAATCATACAATAATCATTGCCGTATACTCAGGAGTACACTTCGCATCTTTAAGGGTCTAAATAATAGTTCAGTACATTATTATCATCCAGCCTAATTTTGTTGAATAAGTCCCTTACCCGAATTGGGATCTCCATTTATTGTGCTCAATTTGTGGAATAATGGAAGGCGGGGGGGGGGGGGAGCTATATAATTTGAAAGGGGTGTATATTTAGCGATAAAAACAGAGAGTGACATCATACCATGCAGTGGAAGCCTATACCCTGGTACTGATAATAATAATAATAATAACAATAATTATGGTAGTTTCTTGATTATGGTAGCCCATGCCCGTCACGTCGGTATCGACACTCATGAATGAATCACTAATACCACGACATCTCTACCATGAACCACTAACGGGGGAGGGGCGGTATCTTAATGCCTGTCTGCACTAGTTTGGCCAGGATGGATTAGACCTCCCTGCGTGGTCACTGGCAGGCGATTATTTCATCAAATCAGCTCTCGATTAACATAAGAAAAAGGGGACCATGGGGATCAACGGGTACCGCTTAGAGGGGCTGCCCAATAAAGGAAATAGTGATAGGTGTATGTTTTTCTCTCCTGCCCCCTCCCCCTTCCATCACCAACAACCTAAGATATGTCCCTACTAACATAAAATATGCAATGAAGACATGACACCACCAATCTCGACTTGTTTATTTTGAGGACGAGTTAGCAAATGCTGCGATTTTTATAGGTTCTAAAATCTCAATAAACCCCATACACGTGACACCATTTTATTGTTTAATACCACTGTGGACTAGTCTCTCTTTCCTTTCATAGCTATCTATCTATCTTTTTAATCAAATACTATTAAAAGTTCCTGCTTCGACTGAGAAAGAGTCATTTTCATTGCGAGTGTCTAGATATTGAACAGCCAAGATGAATTTGGATCGAGGTTTAAGGAATCTTGTCCTCTACTGCATATTTCTGATGCCAAGTTTATGTGAGTTCTATTTTCATTATTAACATTATGATTTAACTTTCAGTGATCTCAGTAACAAAATAGAGCTAGAAATGAGTAAGTTATGTATTTCATTTAGGTCTTTCATTGCGGGTGTAATAGTTATGTATTTTAAAATATTAATCGCTTATTTTCACCCATATTCATGTACCATGGGGTCTATAATGTTGATATCTTATTTTCATTTTCATTGATATGTAACTCATTAAATAAGTACAATTAAGAAGGGCGCAGAGTGACTTATGTTCCCCTTAGAAATAAATTCTTACTCGATGTGTGACGCCAATTGCATGAAATTCCACTTAGTAAACCAGCATTTTCAATCTCTGTATGACCAGCATGTAAGCGTGTAAGCGTTATAATTTGGTGACTGATAGATTACTTTCTCCTCACCATGATAAAAAAGTTCGTTTAAAATTACACTTCGACGAATTTAACCAACGACCTTTGTAAGGTGTAAGTGAGCACCACTTTTCTTAACCAGCAGCTTCTTTTAAGGTATTACTTAGGAAACACCTTTACAGAAGGTATCTAACAACATTCAAACAGGAGCCGTTGATGGGGCGAGAAGTTTGAGAACCTTTACAAAACTACTTTCTTAAAGCCCCTCTTAAAGTGTCGGGAGCCCCAGAAATTTGATGGCAAAATTTCACTTAAATTGTATCATAATGTGAAAAGATATTTCATTACATTTTGCAAGGATTTTGAAGAAAAAAATGTGTTTGCTGTCGAATATTGATGAAAGAATGCAATATGAACCTTTTCTGTGTACAACAGAAAACCCAAATTATGTACTCTTTTATCAATCTTTTATAATACTGACGCACACTTATTATAAGCGAATCGCTATCCTAGGGTTGATTAGCGTAGGCCAATACGAAAGTATGACCCTAGGCGTTTTTGTTTACCGGAAATTATACCCATTTAATAAAAAGACCTCAAAGATTAACCTAAAAAGATATTTCTTAATGCCGGATGCACATGTCATCATGCGTCATTTTGATTCATCGGATTGCGTCCGTTACCTGCGTTAATCAAGCCCATAATCTAGCCTTCAATTTTGCCTTCACACTTACTCGATGCCACTTTCTCACATGGTGCGTCAAAGACCGCACAAATCTGTGACGCAGTACTACGTCAGCGAATGACGCCTCGTGTACAAATAGCATACATTTTGTAAAACGTTGGATTTTAATTCCCCTTGCAATCCCCTTCTCCAACTGTCTGTTTTCTTTTGCTGAAGATCGTGGAACGTTGTCGACAATGGCACCAACAACTCTTCCAACTAGTTTTGCGTGCGGATTTGAGATCAATATCTTTGACCCATGGTGATGCATGACACATGAGTCTATTTGATCTATGTCCGCCATTTACCATTGCATTTTTTTCTACATTTTAATAATTGGATTATTCTTCCTTTTATATAAAAGTTCGTGGGATTTTGACGACCACGCCTTCAACACCGACTGTCTCTAGTTTCTGGTGCGTATTTGAGATCAGTATCTCTGATCCTTTGTGCGGCATAACTCAAGAAACTAGCGATGACTTTGATTGGATAAGGAAAACGAGTGATGATCCGAGCTTCACGGATCCCCAACCTTCCGTTGATCATACCTCGCAATTAAATCATGGTATGTCATCTCTGGTATACGCCTTTTGCTTTTATTGCTTTTGTAGTGACGGATGTGTGTGTGTGTGTGTGTGTGTGTGTGCGTGAGTAGATGGGTGCCGAGGACACTCATAAGAACTGTATCTTGAATTTGACTACCACTCGAACAATGAGGGCGTTCTTGGTTCGAGAAAACTGTCAATTGTTTAAAATTTGGGGCCCTTTCATGTAGGGGTACATTTATTTAGTTGCTATATTTGCACATAAAACTATGACCTCAGTTTGGCACTATATCCCGATGCCGTCCTCGGGACGTTATATTCCTACCATAGAGCCATATACTATATAGCTCTATGATTCCTACAAACATTCCTCGAATGCTATAACATACGGATGTGTCCATACTGTTGTTCAGATATGTATTTATGTTCTGTTTTGTTTATGTAATTGTTCCGGACCCCACGGAAGACCAGCTTTCCCATGTCGGGTAAGCTGAATGTGGGCAATCCACCGTATCTCATGCATTGTTATTATGCATTTATACGGAAATAAATACTACTACTACTACATAAGAGTCCTCGATTTCACACCAGAAACGTGTGCATGAGTGTGTGTTGTGTATGGGGGAGGGGGTCAGGCCGTCCCCCTAATAGAATCCCCTGAAGTACGCACACGAAAAAGGTGCCTCCTACTTGTGTAATTCTGTCCCTTTTGTATTCTTTGCAAGGGGGGAGGTTTAATTGTCAGAATATTGAAAATTGTGCCCCCATTCCTATCTTTGAGTCCTGGGTCGAACCCAAAGAAGCGACCACTATTGGTTTCGATTACAAATTAGAGTTAAACTATTATTACCTTCTGAAACAAAATTTAATTATGATTCAGTAGAATTTTGCATCATACTCGGAGAGCGATATTTTTTCTTTGTTTCTTTAATTGGCCTGTATTTTTGTATCTTGCGAATAAAATGTAATCACAAAATAACTTTTGAAAGGTACAACTTGATTATGATGTACCACCAGAAGCTATCATCATAATAACAAGTTTCTACTCTTTCTTTCTCACTCACTTCGGTCGCTTGCAAATGTTTAGAAACGGAAAAGTCGATACTCTAGGCAAGATACGACAAACCTCCCTGGACAAATTGAGACATATCGTCTACGATCATTTACATCTTAGCTTCGATATAATTAGGACCGACACGATTATATCACAATATTGTTTGCCATCTTATCTTATCATTTTATTCAGGACACTACCTCTACGCTGCTGGTGCAGCCGGGCAAATTGGGCAGCTAAAAATGCCCAATTTCGCTCAGAACTCAGACCAACAATGCTTGGAGTTTTTCTACCAAATCGGAGGTGACGACGCTGGACAGCTTAACGTTTACCAGTGGTTGTCGTCATCGACTATGCCGTCGTCACCTTCCTGGCTGATGACTGGAAACACTGACGATGTCTGGAACCGGGGTCTTCTCACCATCGATCCGCAATCAGACATCTACACGGTTAGTTTATCTTTCACTCTGAGGATCCCCTGTATCAATTAGGGAAGGGGGAGGGGTGGGTCAATAATTTTTGTATCAAGAGCTGGACGACAGGGCGTCAACAATAATTGCTCCATGGCAAGTCTGCATGACACTAATCAAATTCCTTAAATGGCAATCCTTGACCCAACATTATAGCCTACCTAATTCTAACTCTAACCCTATATACTCCTAACCTTAAACCTAAGCTTAACCGTAGCCTTAACTCTGCAACTCTTAATTAATCATTGTACCTAATTCTAACCCTAACACTATTCCTAATCTAAAATCCAACCTAACCTTAGCCTTAACCTTACTCTTGATCTTTGTCGAAAAGAGGCTTGAAGCAAATGTCGGATCACCCGATCGAGGCATAATTTGTACTCATTTAATGAGATCTCGAGCAAAAATATAGTAGTACTCATTATGCCTAGTTATTCTGAGAACCTAGCAAAATGGAATTTCTTCGTACAAAAATACATCCTACTGGCCTACATCTTTTTTTACGAGCCCTAATTTACACAGCTCTATTTTACGGCATTCAATGAACCGCTGTTAATGAGCGGTATACGATTTATGGCGGGCTTATCTGCTTGTTAACACCCCTTTATATCATGCATAGATTAGAAGTAAAGAGCTACTGGTTGATCGGTTGATGTTGTTAAATTAGGGTTTTCATTTGGTAACACCACGTACCTAATTTAGAAGATTCTGTCGTTGTTTATGGTTTTATGATGAAACAATTCGATACAAGGCCCAATCTACCCTTGCTTCATGATTGTGTCCCCCGCTGTTTCCATAATTGTTTTCTTTCGAATAAAATTGAGTTAAAAAAAATATATTAGTACGCTCATTCGCAAATGCAAATCAAGAAGGCGGTGCAGTTTTCATCTTTTCAAAGACTTTTCATATTTAGCAAAGTTCACCATAGTTGCATTTGTGTACCAGAATTTTAAATACCGGTGTAAAGAGGATCCAATTTTAGGCTCTTTTTGTCTTTTCCTCGAAATTGAATATATATGTTAGACCAGGATATCAGAATATGTTGTTGCTGCCAGGCAACGAAAAACTAAGCAGCATTTAAAAAAAGCTTTTTATTTTACATTCATTGTATAAATATGTACTTTGCATCCCAATAATCATCGTAAATAAGTTTTTGCCTACACTCCCTCAAAAAACAATCCTGTCATCAATTTTGTCGATTCTTTCGATAATAACTACATTCGTGTCCCGAACAGTATATCGGACAATGGAGAAGTTTATCAAATGAGTTGATGAATGCTTCTGGAAGTTTGCAAGCAAATCATCATTATCTAATGAATTAGGATGACATGGTATTGTTTTTTATTTGTCTCTCCCGGCCTAAATTTTGTTATCGAGTCTGAATAAGAAAAAAATCGAGTCTACAGTACAAAGGATCTTGGAAAACAGGTCTTGTGGAACCCGCTGTATTTAGGTCATGTGATTTCGTTTCATTTTCAGATCTTTGTCCTTATTATTACAAAGAGAGTACTTTTATACATATTTTAAACATTTCTTTTTACCTGTTTTAATTTAGATTCATTTGAGGTTTAAATAATACAATTATACATGTACTTTCTGAATACAGAATAAGCTTATCTCACCTCTCATACAACGTTTTTTTTTAGATGTGAGCAAGATTCATGTGAGAACAGAAATATTTCTGAATAAATTTCTTAATAAGGATCAAGAGAGTAACAGCAAAAATGATCTAATAAATCTATCTTGTTTACTCTTTTTTTTTTTTATAGCTGGCATTCGAAAGTGTTGCAGGATCAAACACGAAGGGCTTTATGGCCCTGGATGACGTCACAGTAAGCGATGGCCCATGCCCATTTGGTATGATTTCGATAAACTCATTGTTTTTTCTGAAAATTACCCTTCGTATAACTATAAGTGTGTACCGCATCCAATATTATCCGTTAATCGGTAACGCTCAATGCGCGTAGACAAACATTATCACCCTGGTTATAGCCAAGCCGCCAAAATACATAGCGCTCAAGCTATATACGGGACCCATTTTGAACCTGCATGGGTGGAGAGTAATTACGTTGCAAATGTATATTGACGTCTTTTCCCAAAGGACGTTAGTGTCTGGCTGAGATTTGAACCCTGTATCTTGTGATCTACAGTTTGATGACTTGTCCAATAGACCACAAAACCTCTACATCATGAGATGTATCTGATATCTATTAGTGACTGTAATAGTACTACATCTGAAATGAATCGCTGTACGGTATAGAGGTCGTAACAGTTTACTAATCACTCGGACATGTTTTTCTCTTGATGTAAGAGGTTCCATGTTGCTATATTGTATTCAAAACCGAGCATGTGAAGGCATTTAGCCCTCACACCAGCTCTCAAAAGCATTGCTTGCCATTTTCGATTTGCATGCACCTTTCAAACGTTATATTCCTTTAAATGAAAACATCAAACGATAAATTCCTTAAAATGACAACATGAAAAATATATTATCAATATACATGTACGTACTATCATGACCATGGATTATCTATTTTATTAATGTTTGTTGCTCTTTTGTTTGTCTTTGTTTTGTTCGTGTTGTTGCTTTCTGATTGTTAGGATATTTAACTGTACTTACATAGTAGGGGTTTGCCTCGAAAGGCCCTCCACACTTTCACTTAATTTGTATCCTTTTTTGGAGTATGCTGTACAGCAATGCTATTACTTTTTAGATGTACTTAATTACATATTTTTATGCCATCTTGTTATGTTTTGCTGTTATTCGTGATTGCATTTTAATGGAATGTGGAAACTTGATGTCACTTTAGCGCGATCAACCTTGCCAATCGCTTCCACATTGTCTTTCACACTGCAATTGCATGGCCAGAACTCAACTTCGTCTTCAACGACAGCAGAACATATGAATACGTGTTTATTTGTGGTTATCATTATATTTTTTTCTTTCAAAAAATGAATTTCTACAGTGAATTTGACCTGCACATTTGAGGTAGACATGTGTTACATCATGCAAGACCCAACAGACGATGAGGACTGGTACAGGGACCAAGGAGGTACGAGTAGTACGTCTACGGGTCCTTCAGTGGACCATACACTAGGAACGGAACTAGGTATGTTACAGGCTTAGAAACTTTGTATTAAGCGCTATATAAATGTAATATTTTATTAATATTATTATTAACATATCCAACAAAAAATACCCTACTAATACTACCGCTACTACTACAACTACTACTTCTACACTATTATTACTACTACTACTACTACTGCTGCTGCTGATGCTGCTACTACTACTACTACTACCCACACTACTGCCGCCACTACTACTACTACTACTACTACTACTACTGCCACTACTACTACTACTACTACCAATACTATACACTACTACTACTAATAATAATAATAATAATTCTTATACACCTCATCCTCCTTCTCATCATATTACTACCCCTACCACGTCTACAACATATCCAACAAAAAATACCCTACTAATACTACCGCTACTACTACAACTACTACTTCTACACTATTATTACTACTACTTCTACTATTACTACTACTGCTACTACTAACTACTATTACTACTATTACTACTACTACAACTACTACTTACTACTACTACTACTACTACTACTACTACTACTACTACTGCTACCACTACTACTACACTACTACTACTACTACTACTACTACTACTAGTACTACTACTACTACCACTACTACACTACTACTACTACTACCAATACTATAGTATACACTACTACTACTACTACTACTACTACTACCAATACTATACACTACTACTACTAATAATAATAATAATAATTCTTATACACCTCATCCTCCTTCTCATCATATTACTACCCCTACCACGTCTACTACTACTACAACTACTACTACTACTACTACTACTACTACTACTACTACTATGATACCTCGAGTCCTGCTGCTGGGCCGAATAAATTTAAGAGTTAGCAATGAAAACTAAGTCCACCTGGAAGCAGACTAGGAGCAAAAAGAAATGATCATACATTATTAATATGCACAATAATGTTACTGTTGTTATTAACATTACCGTATCGTTGTTTTCATTGTCCATGCTCTTCATGCTCTTCCTTTATTCTCTCCCTTTTCTCATAGAATTAAATAAAGTGTTAAATTTAAACATCATTTGTTATCATTATAAAGTACTAATATCATTATTATTTGTATTATTACAGTTATTGTTATTATTACCATTATTATTATCATAACTGTTATTAATATTATCATTATTATCATTATTATTATTATCATTTTGTTATTATCATTATAATTACTACCACTAATAATAATATTACGTATTACAGGCTATTACATCTTCGTCGAGGCTTCCTTCATGTCAATCGGAGAGACTACCCGGGTGATGACACCAACATTGCAAGGTGTGTCGGATGGGAGTCCCCAAGCTTGTCTTACATTCTTCTATCATATGTTTGGGGACGGTGTTGGTGAGCTGAAGGTGTATGTGGTGCCTCTCGGTGCTGCAGACATGGGAGATCCTTCATGGGTGCTCTCCGGTAACCGAGGGGATAAGTGGAGGGGTGCGGAGGTGGACATCACTCTAGGCGATGACTTCATGGTAAGTACCCAAAGTGGCAAAGGGTGGGTCCGGTCATGATTGTGAGGGGAGGGGGGTACCGATGCCGTGGGTTTAGCTTGGCTAAGGATTTGGAACAAAAGATTGATGAAAGATAATCATCAGAGTTTAAAATGGTCAAAAACATATTTCTGAGCTGTTTTTCTCTCGAAATTTTCCGACTAGTTTTAGACTACTTTGTGTTGACTATGGTTGATGCGTAAGCCTATCCAAATAATGTAAGCCTGTTCGAGTTCCTCAGACCAGCCCTTTATCGTCTGTGTCGACTGCATGCTCTGCATGATTATCTTGAATTTATTCATTCTTGTTTTTAAGCATGCCTTTAACGTGAATGAGAATAATGCGTTCACATCTACCCCAGATAGTAGTGGTTGTTATTTAACCTGACTGCTAAGAAAACATAAATGCTTTTTAGTAAGCAACCAGAGGACCGACGGCTTTAGTTCCTCTGCGACAGACCTGGTAATGAGGATTAATGCCTTACCAAAGGGCACTAGCGCATCGCCTTGGTTTCGAACCCGGGTCACCGGATTTCGAGACCTAAATTACGAGACCACTGCTATACCAATTGAGCTATCGCGCCTCCTCTGATAGTAAGATAGTGCATGGTGTAACCCACCAAAAAGTTATATTTGTTGAAACTTATTTGGCGGTTGTTTCTATGCAATTGTAATGACATAAGATTCGCAGAAGGTGAATAACGTTAATTTTGAATACTGGGCTTCATAATCCCTTGCATGCACTAAGCAGGAGGTAGGCCTAATGCCGATTTATTTTGATAATACGACTATGGGTATACTAGAACAGGTGGTCTATAAATAATAATAATTAATAATTTCAATGGTCCTAAATCTCTTTGTTCACATTAGGACCCGTTGGTCCTAAGTTTCAATCGAGGTTGGTGTAGTATTATGTTTCATCGGACCAATACAAAACGTTACTTGTGGGGTGTCAGATCAATAGCTAAAGCCCACGAGGCCACAGTCCACGATAGCACACAAGGCCGACAATGTTGGTTCCATAGGCTTTCCGGATAGATATTTTAAGTTTCACGCACTAACGGCCTGTGAGACTGATAATCCATGAGGCCAACATGTCGCTCTTGTGAGGAGCCTTTTATCAACTTTTCTGAGAGTTCGTTAGAGACCGCCTCTTATCGCTCTCGTTGGCTGTTGCTTGACTAGGATATCCAGGGAGACCACTTAGCGGTTGGAACAATCACGAGTATGATATAGAGGATAATCATGAAATAAGGAATAACAACTCTGTAATTATATATCTGCTATGTATCCCATCTCATATCAGATTGTTTTTGAAGCTGTGCGAGGTGAAACCTACGAAGGCGATATGGCTTTGGACGATATTGATTTCAGGAGGGGATATACATGCCCGGGTCAACGTAAGTGCTTTGAATTTAATTGATTCCCCCTCCCATTTTTTAAACTCAATCCTAACTCTACACACACACACACACACACACGTACACACGCACGCACACACACAACACATTATGACATAGATGCTTTGTCCAACTTATTGGCTACATCCCGCCATGTTTCGAACATTAGAGAATTTAAAGAGCAGCCCTTTTCAGGGGACACTTCTACAATGATCTTCTTCCAAACTGATTATATAAAAAGAACGAGAAAGCTTACAACTTATTTGTCATCTTTACCTGAATTCAACCACCTTTTTCAAATTCGTCTTTGTTTCTCACAGACAAGCCCCCAGCAGGCGACCAGCAAGGAACGTGTGATTTCGAGGAGGTGGAGCTCTGTGAATATAAGCAGGACATGACTGATGATGCCGACTGGATCTGGCAAAACAGGGCCAGTCCTTATTATACAAATGCCGGCCCTCTGTACGACCATACCAGCAATGATGAGTTCGGTAGGTGAAAGGCTAAAGGAAAGAGATAGTATAGTATCGGCAATATCAACCATAATTCCACCATAAACAAATAATGATTCATCTACATGACTAGAGAATCCGGTTGACGATTAAGCAGCTCGCTCTCAGCGAACTCTTATAACTCCATATAGAGCGAGTGTGGTCTATTATATTCCTGGCTGAATGTTAGGACCTTTGAACACGAGGCGTCATTCCACTGACGTAATACTGCGTCATTCCACTGACGTAACGCTGCGTCAGTGATTAGCGCGGTCTTTGATGCTCCATTCCAGAGTGACATCGTACAGATCGATCCGTGCTAACACTGTCACTGATTGTATTGAACAAATAGCAGGTGCTTTAATCGCCTTTATAGGCTCGATTGGTTTAGGTAATAACGCAATCGAAATGACGCTCCGTGTTGTTAAACACCAACTATTTATCTTTCTTTCTTTTCGGTAGGCTTCTATCTATTCTTATATGGAGAAGTTGGACATCGCGTGACGGCAAGAATGATATCGCCCATCGTACCCTCCCAGTCTTCTCACTCCTGCCTCCAGTTCTGGTGGTATCTCTACGGCAATGACGATGAAACGCTCAGCGTTTACTGCGTCAAGGACGGTGATGAAATTCCAGATACTCCTCTCCTCAGCATGTCCGGTGACTATGGTCCTTACTGGAGGAGAAGCCGACATGAGATCCCGCCCGAGCTCACCCCGTGCCGCGTAAGCAATTTCTTAAAAAATATAATTTTGCAAAGATGAAACTATAACAAGAACAACAATATCGGCAACAGCAGCGATAATAATAACAACCCCGCAACTTTGCTCGCTCTTCTGTGGAGAATAATTATAGACTGCGAGTAAATTCTGTCCATTTTATCAAACAGGGATGGTTAAAGCACGGTCTAGCTGAGATTACTTTTCAGTCTCAAAGATATACGGTTTCATTATTTTGTTTGTTGAAAAATGAAAACTCTGTCGATCTGAAAGTAATGAAATAAATCAACAACAACAAAATTGTTGTTGCGTCACAAAACGCCGGTTGCAAGTCGCCATAGCATAATTATGCATCGACCATCTATATTTTATGAGTTCACATGCGAATATAGTGCGTTGACAACCTGAAGTTAAAATGGTTTACTCCAATGTTCATTAGTTTCCAATGTCTATTTTCATCTGTCCAATTATTCAAAGTCAGATCAGTTAAACACACAAAGTCCCTTCAATAGTCTACCACTGAATGCCAGCTCCTGGCTGTTCCATCTATTAAAACATGATTTTAAAGAGATATATTTAAAAAATGCATGCATTCATTATGAGTTATTCCTACTTCTCATGTTACCTCCTGCAGTTAATCTTCGAAGGGACGACTGGCATCCACAGTCGGGACGAAATAGCGATTGATGACGTAGACGTCTATCAAAGCGAACAGTGTCCACAAAGTAAGATAATTGTGACAATTATTCTTATTAAACATTGTAACGATAGCCGTGATGGTAACAAAACAAAACCAAAAAAAGAAAGAGAAAAGGGAAGTAAAACAGATCATATTTTAACGAATATTATATACCAATATGACAATGATTACGATGATGAAGAATTGAAGATTACACACACACACAAACACCCCCACATATACACACACACACACATTTGCAAAAAACGTTATAGGTAGGAACTTTTTTATGTTCAGTTTGATTGACATTATTAATCCGTATATAATTAAATATATATATATTGCTTCAACAGAACGAAGGATTTGATGAAAAGGTTACTTTTATGCTCAGCTAAAATTTGAATTGCTGCATTTCGAAACCATGCATTAAATTCATTGACTATGGACAGTGAAAGACAAATAACCACCATTTTCTTGACTTTTGATTAATATACACAGATCCATATGTTATTGAACCAACAACTACACCGCCTACGACGACCAATGCCAACTGCGACTTCGAGAGCACGAGTAACGCTATGTGCGGATGGACCCAGAGTATACGAGATGGATTTGATTGGATACTCCACAGTGGACCGACCCAGGACTATAACAGCGGTCCTGACGTCGACCATACTCTACAAACTGACAAAGGTAAAATAAAAAAAGAAGAAGAACAAATTCTCTTTTAATTGATCACTCTTTGGGGTGTGTTTTGTAGAATTTGGGGGAACAAATAGGCTTTATTGACCATAATGACCAGTGGCGTAGCATGGGGCCGGTCTCACTCGGAACGTGAATTTACAAGGCTACTGATTGAGTTGGGGGGGGGGGGGTGAGGGAGGTGGTCCAGGCATCTTTATTCTCGTCCCTTTCCCTTCTCCCGTTTCCTTTCTATGTTTTCTCACTTCTTTTAGTTTTTTTAACCACTCGACTTGGGATGGGGGAGGGGTACTTGCCCCCTTAAGCGAAGCCACTGGTGATGACTATGGCCCACTTCTTTCTATACTCTACCCGTCCTTGGCAATTCAGGAATTTAAACAGTTTGCCGTTTCGTCTTTATATGTTTCTTTATCAAACTATTACAAACTTTTGGGTCATCAAAATTATAAGGTATATAGCGTTTGATCTATGCTGATTAAGCATTTGTAATTTGGTTAGGGTAGGAAACTGACTCCGGAACAATCGTCGCATGAGCATGTGACGTAGAACAATAAAATATATCTTAAAATATAAATTCTCCTGATCTAGAAGTTAATCACTTTCAGTTCAATTGCAGAGTTCATCCAATGGTTATTTTCCCTTCTCTTTCTCATAGGACATTACATGTTGGTTGATACATACGAAGACCTTCCTAAAAACACCAGGGCAGATATGATCTCACCGTTGATCACGCTTTCCTCGAGTTCCCGCTGCTTTAAGTTCTGGTATTTCATGAACGGCCCCAACACTGATTTCCTCAACGTCTACCTCGTACCCTACGGCTACACACTACCCATTGATCCCAATGTAGAGTTCTACGGAAACAGGGGTTCACAATGGATTGAGGGGAAGCTATCAGTACCTCCATCCACGAGAAGTTTCTATGTAAGCTCCTCAGTTTTGTTTATCCCACTGGTTTTACTTGTATGAAATTCTAATCCCATTTCCATCTTCTTTGTTAAGAGCTTAGATCTCATAAAAATGATTGAGTTTTATATTTAATGTTACTGCTTAATTTAAAAGGACAAGCTTCATCACCTGGGACCCGTTCACAAAGCCTTTTTTCGATGACAAATGACAACAAAATCAGTGACAAATCTGTGGACAACCAATCAGAAGCAGGGATTTCAGTAGCTTATAACAAAAACTGTCATTTGTCACTGATGTTAAGTTTTGCGAAACGCCCCCAAGTTCTTCCTCAATGGAGTCTTATTATCAAGAATCGTGTTCGGCTTCAAAGGATAGACCTTCTTGGTATTGTAAAACTCCCTTCATAAGTTCCTCAGCTAGAAGTCTGAGCCAGCGCCATACATTGCCGTAGACGGGATAATAAAAACAAAACCCACTGAAGTATTTTTAAGTGACCGCGTGACTCGATTAATCAGAGGACAATATCTGGCTCCCGCTTTTTTCTGACATTTTCATTAAATTTAAAATATTTGTTGATTCTTTTGGACGCAGATCCAGGTCGAAGGAACACTTAGTGATTCACCGTATGGAGCTGATATAGCGGTGGATGATTTCACGTTGACAAATGGCATATGCACAGGTAATAGGGTAGATGAATGTATGGAGAATCAATTATAAAGTTGAGTCCTGGTCATGGGCTTGCTTTGGAAACACAAGTGTCTGGAAGCAACTGGGAAAAGTTGATTGTGTAGCACATACGAATTGTGTAATTGGTCAAACAAAATTGACACGTACTCGCTGAAAGTCTCATGCACTGTACATATAAATATACGTATGGAGCTAAACTAACATGTGCCATTAAAGCTGGGTCAAACATTTAAGTTATTTCTAGTCATATTTAGAATAAGAGGCCATTTGAAGAGTCATCCTCTTTTGATTTTTCCCTACTATACGATATTCTTCCGTATTAACCTAAAGAGAAGGGGAAACAAAATCACAAATTACTTTTCACTTTATTAGAACTCAACCATCTCTTCAAAGCTTGTATGTCATATAGTACCGCTCGTTACCGGCAGTACTATATGTCATTCAGTAGGGGAATTTCGATGAGACCGGTCCACTTAACCTCTAAGATTAATATCAACCGGCCCTCAGATCACAAATCGACCGGCCCTCGATCGAGCCTAGCTATCGAGCGGTCCATGTGAAACACTCCACATGGCGACTCCATCTCTAGCATTGTCCCGGCATATAATATCAAATAGTTGAACAATAAATATTTTCGACTTAGGTTCTCAAGGATCTTTCAAAAGGTGTGGGGATAGAAACAGTTGTAGAAATTAAAGCAGCAGTAGCCAAAACATTCAGACACAGCTGAGTTAATATAGGGACTTTTAGATTTGCACGACGAGAACGTGGACTGATTATGTGTGACATCCATTTAAGGCACTGGATGTCACAAGTGGCAGTCCACGTTCTCGTCGTGCAATTCTAAAAGTCCTTAATACAAAGTACTTTAACGGACGCCTTCGAATAGTCAAAGAGGTAGACCTTCGATACCTTTGATGTAAACAATATACTCAGTCACCACTCTCGTTCCGTTTTCTTTTTAGAATCTTCACAACCTCAGTACCCTTTCGTCGCCAACTGTGATTTCGAAGATGGCATGTGCGGTTATACGCAGCCGGTGGATGATTATGCCAATGACGATGAATTCGACTGGTTCTTGAACACTGGACCAACAGGGACCGATGGATCTGGACCTACCGCTGACCATACTAAAGGAACAGCTGACGGTTAGTCAGAGACTCTATAACTAAAAGATAGATATAATAAAGCGTCTTTTTCTGAGGTAACAATCTTCTTGAATATTGTTAATAACTGGCTTTAGCCGAGTTATCCTTTCAGGGCACTTTTGCGTTTTATACATGTTTTTCCTATCAAGTAGCTACATTATTCTCGTCAACTGGATAGAGAGTGACAAACGTAGATAACTTCTAATCGAAGGACATAGTACCGTACGCAGCAACGGTTTGAACCACAAACTGTGCGGTTCTGACTTGTACACCAGATCAGGACTCTTCCTCAAAAATGGTAATCTATTTCTTGTATTTATCCGTTGATTCCCTTTTCAGGTCATTACTTATACATCGAAGCTTCTCAGCCACGTCGACCAGGTGATCGAGCTCAAATTATCTCCCCTCCCATCACCCTCTTCAACGACTCATACTGTCTGGAGTTTTTCGTCCACATGAGCGGTGACGACACAGCCTCATTGTCGGTAGTGCATCGTGGTGATTATTACTCCGACGAGGAGATTGCACGCCTAACTGGTCCGGCTGGGACGGGGTGGAAACCATACAACGTTGATGTCGGTATCAAGTACGGACCCGTCGAAGTAAGTTATCAGGTTCTTTTGTTGTCGAATGGTTTCATTAATAATTGGAAAGTGTGTATAATTATATTATTTGTCATGTTTAATTAGATGTACTGATGGAGAAGCATTAGAAAAATCGGCCTCTTTTCCCCAATAATATACTTTCTTTAACATACTTTTTAAATCTTGTAAACTTCACCAACAAAGGTTTCAAAGAAAGAATAACTTAAGCTGCATATAGGAAAAAGTTCAATAGGTGAAAAATAGAATAAAGAAGGAGAAGAGAGAAGGAAACAAAATCTCCAACATCAAAGTGTTGAGTCACGCATGGGGAAGATGTTAAAGTCATGATTTCATTTGAAAAAAAAAGGGTTGGGGTATTCCAAGGGAAAATATTAACCCACTCCCTTATGGGTGAAGGGTCAAAAGAGTTGTGCATCCAAGTTGATCCTTAAAATTAAAAAAAAAAACACATTGCGAGCCAGTGAGTACTGAATAAAGACGAGCTTGTATGTAATATTGTCCACTATCTTCCAATATTGTAGGCTCCCAGGTTATTCATGAATGATATAAATTCATTTTCATCCGAATCCCCATCCCCTGTTTCTCAAGATTGTTTTTACAGGTACAGTTGGAAACAGCTACCGCGGTGACATTGCTTTAGACGATATAACCTTAACCCCTGGACCATGTGGAGGCTACCCCTCCGCAGCGTTATGTAATTTTGAGTACGGATACGAGTCTTGCGGCTACACACAGAGCATCGATGATCAACTGGACTGGGTGTGGATGGATGCCTTGACCGGAGAAACCCCTCCCACCGAATGGCCTGGTAAGCTGTTGAAACATGAACTCAAAGACAATCAATGCCACAAAAGAAAAAATTCATATATTTCTTTGCGTTATTCGTGTATTTTTGTTATTTTTTGTTGAAAAGGAACAAGGACATTTCAAAGCATTAACAATTATGTTCGCTTGCAGAATACTAGAAACCCTGACCCATTCTTTGGTGCAAGCCACCTCGGAGATACAACATGCACATGAGAAGATAAAGGCTATCTGTACCAGTCGTAACAACAACTGAGAAATTAAGATGCTGGATAACTGGGCATGAAAGCCATGTAAGCATTATGTTTTCCATTCTTCACAGATGGAAGGAGACTAATTTACTTTCAAAAGGGAAGCAAAATCTGTTCACGTAGCACCACCATCACGTTGTTAGTGACTAAAAACACGGTGGGATTACCATGTGCTAACTTGAAACTGGTCAAGTGTGCTTCATACTGTATGGAGAGAGTAGGTTGTGACAACGCGGTCATATAGGTTTGATCCGTAGACGTATAAGCATAACGGAGCACCGAATTCCCTCCCATGAATAATCTCAACGTGAGGAAAGTTTTTGAGGCTCCATGGAATCACCGACCACTCAGGAGCAACATCTGGAGACATTTTCTTTATATCTCTCTCATCCAGCTACGTTTTGCCTTTGCACATTATCTCAGTCAGCCTATTTATATTTCTTCTTGCAGGATATGGGTCTTTCATGTACGTGGACGGGTTCAATCGGACAACGGGCGACACGGCTGTGCTTCAATCTCAAATGATGTCCCCAACTAATAACGATCACTGCTTTACTTTCGTCTATAAGCTGGACAAAGGCATGAGTTTGGACTTTATAAGCGTGGGACAGGATGGGTTACAAACAAATCTGAAGTCATACGATAAGCCAGCTGAGATGACACATGTCGAGTATAACATACCGGTCGCTGAGCACCCTAGCATATATAAGGTAGGGCTCTTGAGTCTTGGGCAGCCTATCAATGAGCAACGTTAATGCCTTTTCTTCGACAATATTGCAGCAAGGAATTATACAAAATGAAATAACTATTGTGATATCTAAAGCTTTCGAATATTGAGAATGTAATAAAGCACACAGTGTTATATTTCAAATAACGAAAGGATAAGAACCTTGAATTCATTGCCAATATGTTCTGCTTACATAATAGTTGTCAAAGTAAATTTCTTGTACATGGATTGGCAACGATGCTGGGTAGCAGTGACATTAATTCTTGCATAACTTGTTGCTAGTAAGCTGACAAATAAACCATTACTGTCTTTAATGTGTATTTCTTATAAAATGCCATAAAGTAACGACCGATCGTCATTGAATATAAGCAAACGTACACTCCCTTTATTCGAAACATCTATGTGGTCTCGACGAGCTACAGGAAACAGTACCATTATAGTCTCCTTGATCCATAGGTTCTACTAGAGTATCCAAAGGCAGTGGATATGTGTGTGTTTGTTTTCATCTAACTTCCTTTGATAATGTTATGCCTTCATAACAGATACATTGCAGCATGATGTGTGCAAAGCCGCAAAAGCTATCTTTTATTAGAAAAAACGAATTCGTAGAGTAAATACAACCATCGGATTGGTACACACATTAATTTCCTGTATGTCACCAAACCCACGTGGGACACTGAGATAGTTAAAGTTTTTGTTAAACCAGTGTCATAATTATTTCATTTTTGTAGGTTCATATGATAGCTACCGTACAAGACGGACAGACTGCAGGCCTTGCTGTCCTTGATAATACCTTCTTTGCGTTCGGTGCTTGTAGTAAGTGGTCACTCAATTTACTTAACTGTATTAAAAACGTCCATTTTCTTTTTCTTCTTCTTGTTATTTTTTAGATTTGTTCTCGTTATTCTTGTTCTTCCTGTTCTTCTTCTTCTACTTCTTTTTCTTTTTCCTCTTTTGTATAACGTTTTTGGAGATCGAGGTTGGAGTGCCACGCAAGAGCGTCATCTGAGACAAGATGGTGTTTCTTGATGCCTTCAGAGAACCTTTTCAGCCCGGAGTCATTTGTGACGTGGGATGAGGTCTAGTCTGAGTGACCACAGTCGCTAGTTCACCCACTCTCTCTCTCTCTCTCTCTCTGACTTAGCAATTTCAGAATCGCTATTCTTTGCTTCTCCCATTATCAGATCATGGTGCGATGTTTAATATTTCCCGATTTAAAAGCTTTCTTATATTAATTTTTACTTATAAACTTAACTAACAATCCATTTTAATTGTTAAATCTTTCTCATACTTTTTCAATGAATCGTTTCTACGGGTTTATCTATTTAATAACATCGGAAAATTCGGCCTTTGTAAGTCAAATTATCGCAATCAATCTGTCAAAATCTCTGTTTCCAATCAACTTACAAAATCTATGCGTTTCACTTTGGTTCACTTGTGGATTGAAAAACCAGTTAAGCTATGGATTAGCTTTTGCCATATTCACAACAAACTAGTGTGTGATATTTTCTTTGATATTAAAAGCTCACCAATGCCTGTTTCCAATGTGACTGTAACGAACTGTCCTTCTTTTAAGTAGAGACGTTGTCCCACTGTATGGAAATTATGGACAATTCTAAATATTTTACTGTTTTATATTTTTTTATTTATTTTAACTTTGAACTTTAAAGGAAATGACGAGCCAATTGAAAGTTCCGCAACTACAACAGTCGCTATAGTTCTGGGTATTCTTCTCGGAGTTGCTGCTCTCGTTCTCCTTGCCTTGGGCGTCCTTCATTACCGCAACAAATCAGCAAAGTTAGATATGCACCCTCCATCAATCTCCTACAAGAATGGCGGCTCCGTCAATCCACCCGATCTATCGACAGACGTCGGTATCGATAATCCGTCCTACAAATCTGCGCCATTTACGAATGCGTAGCTCATAATTAACCCACTGGTCCGAATTCTACTCAACTTTAAACTCTACTTTGTTTAACTCGGTCTAAAGTGAATGTTAACAAAGTAAGATGAACCGAAAGCTTAGTTTCTTCCTTTTATTCAGGACTTAGTCCTCGCGACGGGTTTAAATAAATGTAGAAACCGGGCTCTGTAGGTATAGTCAATTCATATAAAAACATCTTAAAATAGAGGTTCATTGATTTTAGATATTAATTTAATTTGTGTCTTTGCATAAGGGACGGTAAGGTCGAGCCATATTATCGAATTCTCCCCTTGGAAACGTTCAAAGTAATGATTATAATCAATTTCCAAACGACAAAATACAGCCCAATTTTTACACTTGAAGTGCTCTCCGAAAACTGCCGAGATTTGCGCTGTCAATCAAGGGACCAATAATAGTAATAATAATAATATTAAATTTTTATATAGCGCTTAATACAAATGTCTCTAAGCGCTTTACAAATTAGCGTAACAGACGATGTCCCATAACAATGCACATATTTTCAGTTATTCTCTTAATCTTACTTCATCAGCGTCATTGGTATTGTTTGATCTGTTGCATCACTCTAAATTTAGGATATGGTTTTTATTTTAATGAAAAATGCAGCGTTCAAAAAAAATAAAGGAATCAGTTGTAGCTTCATTACGGATCGTAAGAAAGACGACATTGTACATTAAGCTGCAAACACCAACGCATGTGGTGGGCTGATATTTTAGTGGTTTCTTTAATCGATCATTTGTCCTTGCCCTGAATGTTTCTAAGCAAAAGATTACAATTATAAGCATCAACATCACTTCCCTTTTAAAATGGTATGAAATACGTTCGTGTTTATAATCAATCAAACCCTTATCATTGACAAAAAATTGCACTGAAAAATGTTTATTCGTTATTGGACGTCGTCTGCTTAAGCAGGATTGGTCCCTGATGTGACGTCATCAAAACACCGCTAAGTTTTCTGGCGAAGTGTTCGTTTATCCCAGATCCTGAGAGATGCATTTATATGTGTTATTTGTTCATTATTCAAAATGCAGTTGACCTTAAACTTATACGATTGTAATATGTAAGCTTCCTGGTTTCTAGGGATACATAATTGGCCATAATATGTGTGACTTTCTTTGAATGTCTACTTCAAAAGATTTTTGTTTTGTACCAAAATACTTTGTTTTGCTGTTTAAGGGGTTAGGCTCGACTAGCACATGTGCTATTATCAATAATCTGGTCTCTTTTACTAACCAATTGTTTCTCTTCTTGTATATGT
This sequence comes from Strongylocentrotus droebachiensis, assembly GCA_035222895.1. Taxonomy (NCBI): domain Eukaryota; kingdom Metazoa; phylum Echinodermata; class Echinoidea; order Camarodonta; family Strongylocentrotidae; genus Strongylocentrotus; species Strongylocentrotus droebachiensis. The sequence goes on along the minus strand of JAVYIG010010536.1, from coordinate 33,892 downwards.
AAAATCATTGTATGAAATGTATGTACTGCTGTTGGTAAATATATCAAATCAAAATGAAATACCCGATGACAACATAGGGTCGCAGTGTCCCAATTTGTGACAATAATGTAGTGTGAAAACTGATGAAGTACCTCCAAATATGATTTACATTTCAACTAGTCTAATAACTGTAGATTTGTGAATTTAAAACTTGTTTATACACGGACCTAAAGACTAAATATACTATTTATGAGTTTCTGAGGCCTACAAGTGAAATAATTATGATATTCAACAATGTGATGACATTTAAGTAGGTAAAATGTTAGCAATTTAAAACAATTGTAATTATAGATGAGAATTCTGTGTAAAGAATAGGCTTTTTTTCTTCACGTTTTATAGTGACAAATGAAAATCCAGAATTAACCGACAACCACGGTTCTTTGTAACTATAAATATTGTTGTTTATGATTTTCTATTGTCTCTTTGTATTATATGTTTAGATGCTTGCTCATTGCATGGGAATGAATCAAAGAAAACATTAAATGAAGAGCAAATCATTCATCTGTTTGATTTATTTCTCGATAACTCCTGCATCCCATATTGTATCTTATATTCTTCTTTTGTTACTTTAGAGGGTCTAGAAGTTTTCATGAATGTATATATTTTTTAAAAAAATGAAAAAAGGTTATTTTTTTAAAGAGTAATTGATTAGCAAAGGGAGGAAATGTAACCGCACGACCTTCTGTATAATTATGATTGTCATTTCATGGGCATTTAAAGGCCCACCGCACTACTTATAGCTACTTGCTCCCTCTATATAGAAGACAATGCATAATCGGTGACCATAGGTCCCCCATGATCCTCTTTTTCTTATGTTATTCGAGAGCTGAGTTGATGAGATAACCACCTGTCCAGTGACCTTGCAGGGTGCTCTAATCCCTCCTGTAAACTAGTACTGATAAGCTTTAAGTCGTTTTTTCTTATGCTTGATACGCCACTAAACATTTACCGTACACAAAATTTAAAAATGTACCGGATAGGTATATCATTAAGGCCTATAAATAGTCACCAAGTATACAATTTATTCATATATGAATCACTAATTCAACGTTAAAGCAACTGTTGAGTCGTAAGTGCATTTATCGTAAATCAAAGATATTAAACTTGATTGATAATATCAGTTTGTCATTAACTGTTCGAGTCTAATCTGTTTTACTAAATATAATATGAGTACTCTACGTTCAATTACAGTGAAACCTGTATATAAAGACCACTCAAGGGAGACAAGAAAGGTGTCTTTTAAAGGCAGGTGGTCCTTATGTACAGGTTTTTTAGGGATATGTTTCAATGAGAAACCATTCTCAAATGAAACAAAATATTGTTTTTGAAATAGACACGCGGTCTGTCTATACAGGTGGTCGGTCTATACGGGCGGTCGGTATAGCAGATTTGACTGTATTATAATGTTTGTTATAGTCACTGATAATATTTTGATCCAAATAAATAATTAAAAGTTGTACGGATGCGGTATTAGTTTGTCTCGATTTCTTTCGTAAAACAAAAACACACGATTATTTGGATAATTGTACTTTATTTACCACTTCTTCAAGTCACGTACATGTATGAGACATAAGGTGTGTTAATTCATATGAAATACATCGATAAAATAAAACAATGAAAGTGTGAAAAAGGAACAAATTATTTGTTTTGTTCTACTTCCAGTCAAATAAAACTGATTTTATTAATTTCTCATTATCCCATTAAATATGTAAATATATACAATACATTCGACAGGTACATATTAAACGTGTAATAATATTTAAATTGACATATTAAATTTATACGCTGTAACAAATTACAAAGTTGTAAGGACCTTGTAAATATTCAAGTGAACTGCAGGGGGATTAATTGGTCTATGGCTTCAAACACATGAATACATCTGGAGTAATATAAGAAGAATGATGGACAGACCAACCATGACATAGATTGATAAGATCAAGCCCCGCCCCCCCCCCACTCAGTGTTATTTAGGGTACGCATATTATGCGTGTTCCAAGCGACCCCCCCCCCCCCCCCCCCCTTTTCAGCAAAAGTCCGGTGTGTAAAGTCAATACGGGTCGACCTTTTTCTTTTGTTATACGAGCCGTTACGAAAAGGACATTTTGGTAACACGCATGGGGTCCATCCGTTCTCGGAGTGGGGGGGGGGGGGGCGGGGATCAAGCATTGGAAGGGAATGTCTTTTGCAGCAGATAAAGAGAACCCCTGATGACAGAACGTTATCAGTGGAGAACCTGTGTTACGTCTCACCTCCCTGGTTTCACTAAAGATACATATTCTTGCCCCATCGGCCTCCAAGCCATCGGAAATAGATCTGGAATAAAAATACGGAAGAGGTTAATCTACAATCTCGGCTGAACGCTATTCATCAACATAATGAAGACAAATTATCGCTCTATCAGAACCAAAGTACATGATATAACAAATTAGATAATTGCATGTTGATTCAACAACGGGGTCCCAAAGCTTATTTGTGTCAAGATCGATTTGACCAAAATAACCACATTCTGATTTGATTTCAATCAACAATGATAAACAAAACATAGTCATAACGGGAAACCTCGGGTAACTGGATATCTCACAGAAATAAGTATAGAGTGGCTACATTACAAATTTATGTTGACTTTTGTTGATCTGTGATCATTTACATCACATATCTTTTGACTTTTTGATGTAAATTTATGTCATACATTTTATATCATTTTTCTATTACTTTTGTTCTACTTGCTAAGCTCCACCCCTAAAAAGACCCTCCGAAAGCAAATTACTTTTGTGACATCATCATGCCAGTCAGCCATCAGTCAGCTAGATGAACAAAAGACATTGGTATGTCCCTTCCCATCAACTTGACCACCTGTTTACAATAGCATTGCATGTTTTTATACAATGTTTACTCATAACATTCACTTACATTTTAAGCAGTTGCTATGTCAGAAACCCCTAAGCAACACCATAAAAAGAAGGGTTTCAATGGGCTATTATATGAAAACATGCGATGCTAATGCAATAAGGTACTCAGTTGGCGAGGACATACCACTGTCTTTTGTAATGAGGTAATTATTGTCCTCGTGGCAGTTCTGCGGATAATTGCCCTTAGATAAGTAGTTGTCCGGAGGTATTTGCCGTATATAGGGGTAGTTGTCTCGCCATCCAGATATGTTATTTTCACACGATGAAAGAACTTGCAGATGACAGAATTTAAGAAAAAAATGAAAGAAAAAAAGACAGACGGTTGAAGACGAAGTTAATCGAGGAAAGGAGAAAGCTTTGATATGAAACCTGATTAGAACAGAATGAGGGATAAACATACGACGGAAGAGGGAGAGAGAAAGAGAAAGAGCTAGAGGAGACAAATTAATGTAAATTCATAATATCACTTATTAACGTATCTAGTTCATACTCAAGATCGGTATGGCATGTTATTTTTCGACCTAAATAGGATAGACGTATGGCATTTTAACGGCAAATAGGCAGAGAAGTTCGACCAAGTAAAGTCTAATACCACCATCGAAAAAAACATTTAGATCTACTTATCCGCGAAACGAAACTCCTATTGATAGATCTATAAATTCTTCTATCAACACAATCATGCCTATATAATTTATTGAGATTTATTGCCCGAGGTTAGAGGTTATATTAATTATTTTGATACTTTTTATAACTCCAATCACAATATTTACCCATTTTATGAAAGGTCCAATGTTCCTCCCTGTTTTCTCGTGTTAATTGCTCAACGCGACTTCATACTTAGTTCATGGGAGCTTATGAGACTAAAAACACGTAAAATCATTCATCTTAAATGACATTGCATGTTTTAAAAACACGAGATGCAAATATTATAAAAGAGCCATTCTCTTATTATACTGAATTTGTAATCATGAATATTTCTCTCTACAATAAATAAATCCGTTCTCAGGGGATTGAAATATTACTCGTCAAAACCTCTTGCTCTGTCCCGAGTTGCTCCGTCCCACGTCAGCTGCAGATGTCAACTAAGTTTTAACTATAATTGAATTAAAGCAAGAAATCGTCTTAACCTATACATTAAAACTGACCATTTTTTAAACAAAACTATCTGTTTTATATATATATAGCTGCTTAGTCTACCTCAATGATTAAGTAAAATCTACCAATAGTATAAATTACTTAAGCGAATCTGTTTTGTTGTTGCCTACTTCAAAACACAAACCTATTGATATATAAATAGTTAGGTTGATCACCGAACTTAATTCAACTACAGAGTGATCGATTTTGTATGATTATATTTGGCTTTCCTACATCAAGAATCCAATTTTGCATCAATAAATCTGGTCCAGCACTGAAAATATAATTATTGGTAAATTCCACCAAGTATAAAATAAGTACAAACCCAAATATTTACTAACAACCCAATAAGACAACGACAACAACGTATCAACTACAAACACCTTCTTGTTTATCTAAGGATGATGTGCTGCCATAAATGGGTTCTAAAATTGAATAAAGTTCGCGCGATATCATTCCATTGGTCGCCTGCGGAGAATCAAAAGGGCGTTAAATAAATTAACCAGCATTGAGGGAATGTCGTTCTGGCTCTTATGGACTTACCCTCTCTCTTTCTCTTTCTCTCTCTCTCTCTCTCTCTCTCTCTCCCTCTCTCTCTCCCTCTCTCTTTCTCTCTCTCTCTCTCTCTCTCTCTCTCTCTCTCTATTCTATTTTAGTCTTTCTTTCCGCGTTTGTGTTGCTCAGTCTTCTCTCTCATTTTTGTTATCTCTGTAAATATTAAACATTGTCTGACTCGTTAGATTACGCTCCAAATGATAAAGAGCCATTTCATTGGAACGTGCAGAGATTCGTCTTCCACGATGTTTTCTGTTCCAGGTGTGAGGAATATTGTCTTTTGTTTATTCCTGCTGCCATGTTTATGTAAGTAAATTTTACTATGATTACTTTTTGACTAATAATAGGCAAGGCAACCACATAGACGAATACCTTGCCTTGACAAAGACATGGATCAAATTTCCATTTTAGATGACGAAGAAATAGTCTTTATATTCATCAGTAGAAAACATTGAGGGCAAGTTTCGATTTGTTAATGTCGACTCTTTCTAAAGCCACTTACCTTTTGTTTACATTTTAGTCCATGATCTTTAAAAAAAGTCAATTAAGATAGGATTTTATTTTCAAATCTTTACAAAATTAACCGAAATGATAATCATAGCAGATTTAAAAAAAGGGAAACTGATAGAAAACAAAGCCCGTGAGTTTTCTTTATAACTAACCGAGGATTATACTGGCACAACGCAGATTTTAGCTTAGTACATTGTGTTTACATGTGTAAAATTACTTCTATTAAGAAACTATTTTATCTCTGGATCTATTTCCGCCATTTACAACTGCATTTAATTGTATTTTCTACATTTAATAACTGGATTATTCTTTCTTATATATAAGGTCGTCAGGTTTTGACGGCTACGCCTCCAACAGCGGTTCTCTCTAGTTTCGAGTGCGGATTTGAGATCAGTATCTTTGACCCATTGTGTGGCATAACTCAAGACACTAGCGATGACTTTGATTGGATATGGAAGACAAGTGATGATCCGAGCTTCACGGATCCCCAACCTTCTACAGATCATACTACGGATCTAGTACATGGTATGAGATCTTAGATTATGTGTTCCTTGTTCTTCCCATCACAATTAATTATAATATTTATTGTATACAGTCAAACCTGTCTATAGCGACCGCCCAAGGGAAACACATAGAGTGGCCTTGTAGACAGGTGGTCTTTGTAGACAGGTGGTCACTAAAGCAGGTTTGACTGTATATACACTTATTGTATAGAAGGAAATGTAATTCATGTACATATAAAAAAGGAGTCGTTGTAAGACATTGCTAGAGAGCAGATATTGTGTTTTTCGAGAAAGGTGGACGTATTGTCTAAAAAGGTGGTGATAAAGGCTAAAAGAAAACTTTTCATAAGGATTTCACGAGACCAACAACCCACACTTTCCACTTTTCCGGAGGTTTGGTCTCGTGGGCCAAGCCATCATGAGCAGCCTTGACTTTACGACATTCAGTGTACATCCAGTATTTCACGTATATCAATTCATACATGACAATGTGAGGGGTCTTAAGTTATGCCAAATCTCTGAAAGTCCCCTTGCCCCCCCCCCCCTCCCTCTCTCTCTCTCTCTCTCCATCCACCTTGCAGATAGCATGCCGACACCGAAACCTTGCCGAAAACATATTTCCCATGATCAAACGTACAGCTTTTCTAAGCTGATGTAATAAAAGACTTTAAGATGGGATCATAGAAAGGCAAATCCTAAAAATATAGATGAAAATGTTGTTCGTATGTTGAAAGGAAAGTCAGTATATACAATTTTTTCTTTTCTCCATGGCTTGCGTTTCGTTAACGCACAGACAAGTTATTATACCATAATTTGCAATCGATCTTTTTCTTTTTTCCTTTTTTTCTTCAGAGAGAGAAACAGAAATATAACCCCAAGGTGTTTGTTTTGTTTTGTTATTCGTCGATAATTAGTACCAAGTTAATGTTCATTCTCGTTTCTTTCTTTTCTTCATTAAGGGCACTACCTCTACGCACCGACCGGTACTCTTCTGAATGGGCACTCGGGACAGATAAACATGCCCAATTTCGTCCAGAATTTCCAGCCACAATGCCTCGAGTTTTACTATCAAATCAGCAGTGACAATGCCGGGCAGCTTAATATCTACCTTTGGTTGTCGACGATGAGTATGCCGTCGACGACAAATTGGGAGAGGACGGGTAATACGGCAGGCGTCTGGAATCGGGGGATCTTCACCATTGATCCGCAGTCAGGCAGTTATGCGGTTAGTTGGTCTTTTTCAGTTTATACCAACAAAAATTACGGTCTATACTGTTTGTTTTACATATATTTTTAGTTTGTATTTTGCGGTTTACGGTTAGTTTTTCGTTCTTGGATGAGGGCTTTTCGTCAAACAAGGAAGATTGGTGCCCCCAATGATAATGGTTTCAATAATCATCCAGTCTTAACTTGGGAATGGCCTTGCTGTTTGTTTTACATATATTTTTAGTTTGTATTTTACGGTTAACGATTAGTTTTTCTTTCTCGGATAAAGGGCTTTTCGTCAAACAAGGACGATTGGTGCCCCCAATGATAAAGGATTCACTAATCATCCTGTCTTAACTTGGGGATGGCCTTGCCATCAAAGCTAGGTCCAGCCATATAAAGTTAGTCATTATTATAGATATTTTGCTTTTCTTGTTACCTTGAAAGGGAGTTGGGTTGCGTTTTAAGTAATAACTTACTCACATTTAAGGGGTGAATTAGGGAATAAATCGATCCTACAAAAAGTCTTATCTGATCTGATTGTACTAGCTTAAGGTTGTGGAAAATACAAGATAGACAGGAATGAAAAAAAGAAAGTTTACAAAATGAACAAGTAATTACCGTTGAATTAAATAATTAAAAAAAATACTAAAATTAAACAAACAGCGATGTCACCGCCCCCCTCGCCACATCGACACCCGAGCTTGTACCTTTGTAGTTTGTTCTGTCATTATGTTTGTGCATGACAATAAAGAAATTCAATTCATTCAATTCAATAGACGGATATAAAAATGTATTTAAAAACGCTGTCTCAAACTTGGGGGTCTACGAACTAGAGGGTACTAAATAAATGATAGGCATTTTATGGCAGATTCTTATCTTTAATGGTAACAAATCTTTATGATCAGCTGATCACGATCGAGTGAGGTGTGACAATTAATGGCAGAACTAGTTTCCAATGACTAAGGGGCACAACTATGTCCAAAAATGCTCCGATAGGCCCTAAGCGAAAGAAGAAGAAAAAGAAAAAGACACTATCACATTCCCTATCCATATTAGGCATGAGTACCTCTCAAAGCTTTTTGTTATCAAGTTTTCAATTTTGTCATGGTGTAGGGGAGAATATAGAAAATGTATTCACAGCGGCACACGAGCGATTATGCTTATGTGCCCCCCCCCCCCCCACGATCCACCAATGGGGTATGCCTCCTCGTGAAAGATGCCAGTGTATAGGCAATTGGGTTTCGTACACGATGAATTTGACGGATCAAATTGTCAATCTTACTCAAATACATGATTTTTCTTTAAAAAGTTTACACGTACTCATGATTTTAGCTATTGTATTGTCTAAATACACTCTAACGCAACGTAGTAGTTTAAAAATAATATACAGAACTTTGCAAAAACGATCCAGTTATCACTATAAACCTTTTAGAGACTTTTGTTTTTGCATCAGTCTATCTGCGCATTGGTAGATAAAGGTAATTTGTGGAAAAAACGCAAAACCAGCCATCGAGACTAACACTGGATACGTGTTTATGACGGTTATGTATTATCATTATTCATTAATGCACCAACGGTATATCAAAGTTGGAAGTATACTTTGAAGAAGGCAAAAAAGAGGTATTCATTAAGCACTTCTACCACTGTGGCAGGGATTTTTCTAAAATGCACAAACCAGGACTGATCCATTTATAAAGAATCTGTGGATATTTTTGGACCAATCGTACGTCTGCCATCTACGAACTAGTCTATTCTAGATTTTATCTAAACTTCATTCATTTCCAGGAAATATGAAAAAGTAGGTCATTTATTTACAGGTACTTATTGCATTTGAATTCATTTTGTTTCAGGTTTCATTCGAAGCTATTGTGGGCATAGACGATAGGGCTTTCATTGCAATGGATGACGTCACAATAAGTGATGGCTCATGCCCAGTGGGTAAGATTATACCGTATAACTCAATTATTGACATCTTACTTGGTGACATAATTTTTCGAATTTTTGCACTTCTCTTCGTTTTTATTCCCTCAGACCTATGAAGAGCTTTCGAATTCACTCAAATAGAGAGTTATGTTTTTCCTCGATAAAAATGATTTTAAAATGTAATGGTTTGTTGTTGCTGGTACTGTTATTGGTCGTCTCACTCACAGTAGCATTCGACCAACCCTATTTACCAGAGGATGAAAAGTTGATTATCTTTTGTCGGCTACTCTTAAAGGTACAAAGTGGTCCAATACCATTAAAATTGGTCTCGTTTTCGCCTATGTGGTCCCCTAAAAAGCAGTTCGAGGTTCACATCTGAATTCAGTGTTCCAAGAGGGCAACACATTTGGTCCTTTCGCAGAGCTGTAGTTGCATATCAGTTCTGCTTGATATAAGCTTTTAGATATACTCTCACAAACACCAAGGCACCCGTCCATACGTCCCCCACACCCACTCAGAGCGCCCGCACCCAAACATCCAGCGCCAAACCCCACACACATGCACATATACGCACACACTTTTTTTTTATTTTTTTTTAACAATTTTGTTTTATTTCTCCAGATGTGTAATACAAACCATAACATACAATTGAATAAAATAAACGTGTTCAATATTGATGCTTTTACATAAACGTAATTAAACACAAACTTATTTGCAGTATAATATAACTTAGCAACAAAGTAAACGTATAAGTACCTAAACATAATATGTCAATTGTAAATGTTATTCACTTATATATTACAAAAAAAAACTTAAACAAATCTGGAGGTAATTTTACTGAAACATCCTGCCCCCTCCCTGCCCCCTCCCTGCCCCCTCCATCACACAAACATACTCACCCTCTATCACACAAACATACTCACCCACCCACACACATACTCACCCACTCACCCACCCACCCACCCACCCACCCCCCCCCCCCCCCACACACAGTACTCACTCAGTGGATGTCTGCCTACATTCTCAACTCAAGAAAAATATACTAAATAAGTTATCCAGGCCGCAAAATAGAGTTACGTTTTTAACAGGCTCACGGTGGAGAAGAAAACAAATCTTAATTAATCTTAAGCTGCTCACACTTTAAGAAATGTGATCCCAGCTTTCCCATTTTAATTGCTATTTTCTTTTCCTCATCCCTATACTTAAAAATGCTTTTTTTCATCTTTTCTAAAGTTAGTACTCGCCCCCCCCCCCGATCTTGACATAAATGTAACATACTTCACCATGAAAATGATAGTATTACACATTTTTATTCTATATGAACTACCTACCAACCCAACAAATATATCTCGCCATTCTAAATCTTTAATTTCATCTAACTCAAAAAGTTGTATTAAAGCCTGCCATATCCTTTGAACGCTCCCACAAGATAAAAATAAATGTTTGTATGTTTCTATTTCCTGCTTACAAAACGAACATAAATTATCACCAACAAAACCAAATCTATGAAGATGCTCATTAGTGTATATGGCTCCATGCAATAATTTAAATTGAAATTCACGTTGTTTTCTAATGAGTATAGTAATTCTTGGTCTTACAAATATTTCTTTTAATTCTTTATCTATAAAATCATAATCATTTTGCCCATCCCTTACCTGCAAATCATACGTTTGTTGCAGTGCTTTGATAAAATAATCATAGATTGTTCTTGAACCCACATCCACAAACTGTATTTTTTTACTAGAAAGATGGAAATAAGTATTAAAGCTTATCAAATCAACCTCGAGGAATTCTATTAACCCTGAATCATCCTTCCATAACCTGGGTATCGCATCATAAATATCAATAATCATAAGCAAATTATTACCTTTCATACCGAGGTTCATAAAATATTTAACAGACTTAACATGACCTTTCTCAACCAAATGATTCAGTTGAACAATCCCTCTTTCAAACAAGTATCTATCAAATATACTTTTTCCATTTATACATATATTCTGATTATTAAAAATAATTGGATTAACATAACCCTCCAAATATCTTAAATTACTTGTCTCTTGCCATGCTTGCAACATTTCCATATAGTATGGTGGAATATCTAAAACGAGTTTAATCTTTTTTAAATCATAATCACATAAAAAAATAAATCTACCACCCACAAACTGTAAGCAATGATCAAAAAACAATTTCCATCCCAAACTTTTCTCTCCATATAAAAGACGTTTTATCCACATTATGCGCTGTATTTTAACGGACATTTCAAAATTAATCATTCTTAATCCTCCAAAGTCATAATCCTGATACATTATTGCCCGTTTAATTCTATCTTTCCCCCTCCATATGAATTCAAATGAAATTTGTGCAACTTCTTTGTATACCCAATGAGGGACAATAACGAGAGATGAAATATAACTTAATTTTGAAAGCGCATAAGTTTTTAGCAAATGTATTTTACCCATAATAGTTAAATCTCTTTGTTTCCACCATACAAGCAATTTTTTTATTTTACTTAGAATTTCTTTATAATTCAAATCATCTTTTAATCTTCGATCTAATGAATAACTAACCCCTAAAATATGTATTTCCTTAACCAAATTTCCAAATAAAGGCCCATCAGGTTTGTTCTCATCCTCACCCATCCACATAAAATGTGTCTTTGTTTTATTCACTTTAAGACCACTAACTTGTTCAAATGATTCAAAAATATATTGCAACCTTCTAACCGAATCAATATCCTTCAAAAATATTGTCATATCATCTGCATATAACACTTGCCTAATTTCAGATTTTCCAAATGTAATCCCTTTAATACCGTTGTCCCTCCTTACTGCATGCGCCAAAATTTCGATGGCAACCAAAAACAAATATGGCGATAATGGATCCCCTTGCCTTACTCCCCTTTCTATTTCAAAATACCCCGTGGAGTGACCACCGTTCATAACACAACTACTTATCCCTTTATACAATAATTTTACCCAAGAGCAAAATGAATCTCCAAAACCGAACAATTTCAATATTTGAAATAAATATCTATGAGATACAGAGTCGAAAGCTTTCTCAAAATCCACTGCACACAAAAACCCTTTCCCTTGTTCCCCATAATGCATAGAATAAAATAACATGTCATCTATCAATCGTACAGCTTCCCCAATATTTCTATCTTTTATATATCCAACTTGATCATGATGAATTATTTCATTTAAAACCTCTTTCATTCTTTTTGCTAGAACTTTAGATACAATTTTATAATCTACATTCAAAAGCGTGATGGGTCGATAATTTTTTATATGGAGAGTATCTTTCGCTTCCTTCTCAATTAAGGTAATTACCCCTTGTTTTTGAGATGCCGTTAATTCCCCCCTTTCGTATGTTTCATTCAATACTTCTTTCATTCAATACTTTCATTCAATACACACACACCCTCTCTAACGCCAACCCACACCCACATCATCTACAAGCACATCAATGGGACCATTGATCTGATAAAGTTGTAAAACAAAAGTTAGCAAATTTTATTTACATAATATACGATTGCAAAAAACAAACAAACACCAACGCGTGCACACACGCACACACGCACACACACACATTCGCACACGCCTACACAAACACACACACATACACATACTCCTACAAATATCATGACGCAGTGTAACTCGTTAACTTCATTCACTGTGATTCTGAAGAATTTTTCAAGAACAACAAATATCTGATAAATTGTAAAACAACAGTTAGCAAATTATTTATGCCGGACCAAAGTTATGGAACAAATTGCCTCAAGAACTTCAAATATGCCCAACAGTGTGAATTTTCGAAAGAAAGTTTAAGAATATATCTTGTAATAAATACGTATAACTAGGATTATTTTTACATAAATGTATTTTCTGTGTTTTTTTTTTCGTTTTTTATGTAATGGATTTGTCTGGTTTAATTCTATATGTTGATGTTTTGTGTCATTTTAATTTTTGTATTTCTATCTTGTTTTTAGTTTATTTAAGAAACTTGTTATGTAATTTTATTATCTTTGGGAATAACCTTGATAGGCCATTGGCCTCTGTTTTTCCTACCACATTATGATTTCAATTGAAGATGTTTCATTTTTACGTTTGTTATTGTATAGCCGATATGTATATAAATTATACTTGTTTTTATTTTTTAAATCAGAATGATGTGGAAATAAAAATTGAACTTGAACTTGAACTTGAACTGTAAATCTTGTTTTCCTTTGCAGAGAATTTTACTTGTACATTCGAGGAAGGCATGTGTTCCATCATACAGGACCAAACAGACGATGTCGACTGGTACAGATCTCAAGGTTATTCAAATATCGTCTATTCTTCGCCTTCTGTCGATCACACACTTGGAACCGATAAAGGCAAGTTAAAGATTAAACATTGCCCCGAAATATGGCTTACTACTACTACTACTACTACTACTACTACTACTACTACTATTATACTACTACCACTTCTACTACACTACTACTACTACTACTAAACCACTACTGCTACTACCACTACTACTATAATACTACTTCTACTACACTACACTGCTATACTACTACTACTTCTACTTCTACTTAACTGTTACTACTACTACTACTACTACTACTACTACTACTACTACTACTACTACTGTTACTACTGTTACTACTGCTTTTACTATTATTAATCTTATTACAACTTCTCACTTCTACTACTACTATGTTCTATTAAGATTCTTCTACTACTTTTACGATTGACGGTAGGCAACCGGTTTGTCTGATTCCACGTGTATTTTTTTATGAATGCGCCGACTCTCTGGCCAAAAACGCCATAGAGCAAAATGAAGGCAATGCAGGAGATTTAATTGTTAAGACCCTCTGGCTTCAACCTTTCCATTTGACGATGACCATTCATCCATACAGGTTACTATGTGGTTATCGAGGCTGTGTTCATGTCTGTAGACGAAGTTGCCCGGTTGATCACACCCACTCTGCGGGGTGTAGCTGATGGGAGTCCACAAGCTTGTCTCACATTCTTCTATCATATGTTTGGTCCGGGCGTGGGGGAGCTCAAGGTCTACGTGGTCCCGCTCGGTACCGATAGGGGAGATCCTGCATGGGTGCTCTCCGGTAACAGGGGCGATGCGTGGAGAGGAGCCGAGGTGGACATCGTCTTGGACACTGATTTTACCGTAAGTCTCGTCACATTACGTCATGAAACAAGGGAATTAATCATCGAACGACACATTTTGGATGGCACAGTAAATTAGTGGTCAGAGTTGTTTTCCATAATTGTTAAGTCCAACTTAGAGATTAGTTCGACTTAGGATCTTATGAAACACCCCAGTTTATATAATGACTTACTATCTACTCTTGATAGCTCTTCGGTGTTTCCTGGTAAATAGTTGTTGTCGTCTAATGATTGTTAAAAGAAAAGCTATTATATGTGAACATTTACACATTTTAATTCATAAAAAGGAAACAAAAAGTATGCGGTAGGGGAATTCTCTGATAGTCAGTATCTATTGTGCAAATGTTTTGGCACCGTACCTTATTGTTTCTTTCCTTTCAGATTGTGTTTGAGGCCGTACGAGGTTTAACACATATCGGCGATATCGCTTTGGATGACCTCAGTTTCCAGAGGGGAGACGAGTGCCCTGGTCATCGTAAGTGCTTTACACCTAATAATCATCTACATTGTGTTTCCATTTGCTGAACGACAGTTTATAATAGTCCTCCCCGATTGAATTCTCTCTTCCAATTGCCTTTATGCAGGGCAATTTCCTTTGTAGAAATAAGTCTGGCTGTGATATATAATGAATGCGTATCCAAACTGACACCATAATTATCTCTAACCTGATAAATAGATAATGATAAAATGATAATAGGCTCAAAGTAAAATCATAAGGAATTGTCCTATGTCCGTGTACCAAGTTTTCTTCTATCTCTATTTTTCTTCAGTTTTTATGTTTCACATTGAAAAGTAAGCAATCTTAAAATTAACTCTCTCAATATAACCCTAAATTGTGAAACGAAGCCAAACCAAGACAGTCTACAATACATACTTCGCCAACATATTGTTTTGCGGCCAATACTCTAGACTAGCGGGGGGGGGGGGGCATATAATAATAATAATAATAATAATAATAATAATAATAATAATAATAATAATGATAATAATAAAAGTGTAAACTTATAGAGCGCACACACCATCCAGGGACGCTCATGGCGCTAGCTCAGCAACAGTTCTCTTTAATACATGTACAAATAAATGTTTGTTAATGTTTATTTGATAATATCCCCCGTGCCCCTTATAGCTGCGGCAATCCTTTTGAGATAAGTCTCTCTTCTTCACAGACACGCCTCCATCTGATGACAAGCAGGCGACCTGTGACTTCGAGGAGGTGGAGATCTGCGGATATGAACAAGACCAGAGTGATGATGTTGACTGGATCTGGCAGAATAGGGCTGGTCTTTGGATTAATGCTGGACCTCAGTACGACCATACCACTCAAGATGAGTTTGGTATGTAAACGTAAAAATGGTGATAAAGTTCTTATTCGACACTCATAACAAGTAAATAAGCCTTATGTATTTAAACATATTTGTGGCTTACACCCAGTAAATAAGATCGATTGATCGATCTGTATTGAAAAACAAGCCACAAATATGTTTAAATAATTGAAATTTCTCCCAGGGAAGCATTACATTTATAAAGCCTTATGTACTTGATAACTCTTCTACTTAATAGTATACAATGTTGTCCATTTCAAAACTTGTCAGTAAACAAACAAAGAAACTTAAAGTATATTTCAAAATCTTTGGGTATTGTTCCTATGTCATCAATATATTGTGCAAACCTTGAAACCCTTCAGTTGAACACAAAATAGCGAAAATATACTGAACACTGCATACCATGAAATTTGCCAACACGGGTATGCAGGCAGAGGGTAGAAACGTTTGAGTGGACATAGTTCCAATATTGGAAGATTATATTAATTATCAGAAGCATTATTAAAAAAAAAGACAAAGCAGATATTTTACAAAAAGTGTGATCCCTTATTTGAAATTCATCCACTACATACTGTGCGGATTTTCTTTCGGTAGGGTTTTACTTATTCTTATACGGAGACGTGGGGCATCGCTTGACTGCTAGGATGATCTCCCCAGTCATACCGAGCCAGGTTAGTCAAGCCTGCCTTGATTTCTGGTGGCATCTCTATGGCAACGATGAACAAAAGCTCAGCGTCTACTGCGTTAAGGACGGTGAAGATATCCCGGAGACACCTCTTCTTAGCATATCCGGTAACCATGGTGACCAGTGGCGAAGGAGCCTCTACCAGATCCCAATTGAACTCACCCCATGTCGCGTAAGGAATCTAAGTTTATCATGCAAGTAAAGACCGTGATATTCATTTGTTTAATATTGAATTTAAGTTCCTCATTAATATAACATTAGTGTATACTCTATCATTGCCAGTCTTATAACAAACAGCACCTGCAATGACGATTTGTTTCTGTACTTATCTTACATAGCATGATAAGTCGCCATTTGACGGACGATTGTATTTCAAACAAATGAAGAATTTATAAATATATATCTGTCAAATACCATTCTGTTTATGTAATATGTAAAAAAAAAAAAAATACCCTCTCAAATTTAACCTTTCATCCAAAAATCAATCTTTGTTTTCTTCCTTTGTGATATTTTCCAGTTAATCTTTGAAGGGACGACTGGCATCCATATGCGTGACGACATAGCTATTGATGACGTCAGTGTCTATGAAGGCCAGCAATGTCCAGAAAGTAAGTAATGCCACATTATTATTATTGCCGTTTTATTATGTAAAGATTAAAAGTCATGGCAGCTATTTCATGTCAGAAATTAGAGCTATGAGTATTTCTTTTTTTCACTCCCACGTTTCTGGAAAATATAACTCCTTTGATGGTCCAATATACTATATACTACATACTGTAAAATGTTGCAACAGAGATGTCAGCTGGGAATGATTAGCGAAAGCGAGCATATTAATCAAACGATTATCCTCTCATTACTAGTAAACAACATGGTATAAGGGAGAACGGTATGACCGATAATAAGCAGACGATGGCTGCATTATTGAGGATGATAATAAATATATTTATAGCGCTAATATCTACCACGGTGAAGGTGCTCCAGTATTACATCGACTCTAGCTAGGCTAACGATGTCAGTGCTCAAGGTGCTCACAACTGCGAAACCATGATGGTAGTGGTAATTTCTTGCCACGCAGGTAACAGAGGGTTTTCTCCAGCTACAGAAGAGCGGACATGATCATCACCTTTTACCAAATCATCGATGGAAGATGCCCGATAATGTTTTGCAAGATGATAAGCAAGGGATTAATGCAAGAGTAGCAACATGCTGTTGACTACGAGAGATGTGTATAAAACCGTCTTGTCTTCAAGCTAAAGATATTCGATGAAGAATGGCGAAGACCTTAGCTGAAGCCATGTTTAGATATAGATGTGTTGGTGTCTCGAGGCCAGGTTTATGTAATTGTTAATACTTCAAATGCAAAACCCGGGCAAGAATGAAGCCATTTTAAGAGATTTGTTTGGATTTCTTCTCTTTCTTTTCCCTCACAAAAACATGAGTCCAATTTTAGAGTCTTTTACTTGGGATCCTTTTTTCGCTCTGAATAAGATTGCATTCACATTATATAAATCAGTTTTGTATACTCTCTTCATTTGTGTTAAGGTCCTACTGTTCTTCCCACGACCCTGCCTCTTTCGACCAGCAATGTCGACTGTAATTTCGAGAGCACGAGTGACGCTATGTGCGGATGGACTCAGAGTATACGAGATGGATTTGATTGGATACTCTACAGTGGACCGACCAAGAGCTATAACAGTGGTCCTGACGTCGACCATACTCTACAAACTGACAAAGGTAAAAACTGGCCGCGGGCTGTCGGTCTAGTGGTCTTTAACATCTGAGTTCATTTCATAAATTCATCTAATTTATTGCGACCATAACCTGGACAATTGTATAAATAAATTAGAATGATAATAATCCTTTCTCCGATATACTGTTTAATGACAATTTGATGGGACAAATTCATGGCACTATGAACAGACTTTCTTATCTTCTTTCTGCCTCGAAGGTCATTACATGTTGATAGACTCTTACGAGGACCTTCCAACTAACACCAGAGCAGTGATCATTTCCCCGCTGATTTCACCCTCCACCAATAGCCGCTGCTTCAAGTTCTGGTACTTCATGGACGGCCGCAACTCCAACTTTCTCAACATCTTCCTCGTACCCTACGGCTACACCCAGTCTAATGATCCCAACGTCCAGCTCTACGGCAACATGGGTTCGCAGTGGATGGAGGGCCAGATGTCAGTACCTGCGTCCTCCAGGAGTTTCTATGTAAGCTCCTAACTTCTACGTCATCATTTATATTCAAATACATTGACTGCAAATACATTTCAATTCACTCGATTTTATTGTAACACGCTCGAAAAGACCCTATACAAACAAAATCAACTCATGGCTATTCCAGTTCCTTCTTGTATACTGCCTATAGAAATCATACTGAGATTTCGTAACATGTCATTACCAAAAGCATATTCACACTTTCGGTTGTAGAAGGCTACAGAAATTGCCTTACGTTAGTTTTTTTGAAAATATTTGTAAAAGTGCTGTGAATCATCTGAAATGTATCCCCAAAAGCACTTGCGGTTACCAACAAGGTTAGTCAAAGGATACAAAAGGTAACTCATTTATGATGTAAAATATACCAAATATCAGTATAGCAATCAATATTGATCGTTTTTAAAGTTTATTTCTCGTATCATCATTGATGCAGATCATCGTTGAAGGAGCAATTGGTCAATATTCATATTCGGCTGACGTAGCTGTTGATGACTTCTCGCTTGGAAACGGCATATGCACAGGTAAATCGCCAGGCGATCTTGGATTGACTGAACGTCTTCTATTGAACACACGAGGCATCATTTCGATTGGGTTATTAATAGCGCGTTAATCGAATCCGTAAAAGCCAAGAGCTCAACGAAATGTTCATATTATTCATTTTGCACTTACCTTTTTTATAATGTCACAATACAAGGTGTCCAAGACTTACTTAATAAGCCCTATATGTCATCGAAATGAGGCCTCGTTTGCGACGGGCATTGGATAACGAGGGTGGTAAAATTTCCACGCCTGCCAATGATTTATCTGGCAGGGGTATCATGTCTTTCTTATTTCGCTGTTTATTTTTTAAACCTGGAAATGTCTGTTGCATGACGGGATTGTGGCATTGTGCGAGGCCTCTCCTCGATGCAGGATTTGGAGTATCAGTTTTTATCAGGAACAGCTTCCTGGTTTTATCGTGTAATAGTTTGGACCCACTAGAGCAGCTCAACTCGGAACTAAGACTATGCAAAGAAAGAAAAACAAATAAATATCAAATAAGATAAATGCTATCTATTCCAGATCCCTATGAATAATATTACACTCAAGTAAAATATAAAACAAATTAGAGATAGAAAATAATTAAGATACCATCCTGGAACGTAACTTATAACAACGGCAACCTGCACAACACACATGTAACGCTAATGAGGACTGTGTTTACCCTCACATTATCTATTTCTAGCATTCCTTGTATATTATAATTACACTACAATCCGTCGGAAATCATGGATAGAATACCAAATGATAGTGTGTATAATTATAAAGTATATATACAAATGCATCTCTTTTGATACGAGAAGAACATAAAATGAGACTTTAACTAACATGTTCTTTCCAATTTACTTTTTATATCGAAACTGTACATGGTCTTAAAATAGAATAGATCTCAGATAATATCTGTTTAGTGTTAGCAATGCATGTTACCATTATCCAACCTTATCAATGTTGTTGTTTTTGTAGGATCTCCACTGCCGAATTACCCTTTCGTCGCCAACTGTAATTTCGAAGATGGCATATGCAGTTATACGCAGCCGGATGAGGATTCTACCAATGAAGATGACTTCGACTGGTTCTTGAATTCTGGACCAACGGGGACTGATGGATCTGGGCCTAGCGCTGACCATACAAAAGGAACAGCTGATGGTTAGATCCAGATTATTAAGCTCTTACGCAATGAGCATGGTTCTTATAGTTATCTTATCGAAACATGTACTTGTTACATTGATATACCTTGCTCCCGTCTCGTGTTATGTCGGATTCAAATCAATCGCAGCATGTTATCAATTGCAAGTTACTCTCTGAGACGGGGGTTTGTAAGTTTGCGATGGATTTTGGAGGATAGAAGACAAGGTCCTCCTATCAAGAATCATTGTATACTTTCAAGTATGATCGAAAAACCAGTATAAAGGATTACATCGCAATATGAATAAATGATATTAATGATAAGGCAGTAATCGAGAAAAGAACTATCCTCAACTTTAAAAAAAAATGTTCGACCGCCCCTGTATGGGCCGACTCGATGGCCTATTATAACGAGGCTATCCTGTTTTTCAGAAAAAGACATGAATGAATAATTTTCGCAGATATTTTTGACGCTACTTGACGGATGAACAATCTTCTATTGGTGTCAAAACTACAATAAAAACTTAACATAGTCATTTTGGAATTCATATCGTCATTTTCACTTTCAGGTCAATATTTGTATTTGGAAGCTTCTCAGCCTCGTCGACCAGGCGATCGAGCTCAGATCATCTCCCCGGTCATCGACTACTTCAACACTACTTACTGCTTGGTTTTCTTTTATCATATGAGCGGTGAGGACACAGCCTCACTGTCGGTAGTGCAGCGTGGTGATTACTATCCAGATGAAGAGATTGCTCGCCTAACTGGTCCGGCCGGGACAGGGTGGAAACCGTACAACGTTGATGTCGGTATCAAGTATGGACATGTGGAAGTGAGTGCTGTAGATTGATGGGGGAGCTAGTATAAATCATTATTTTGCAGTCTTTACTTTCTTTCGGCAAATGTCTGTGCCATCCTTTTAAAAGAACATGGTCTAGCTAGCAGCGCCCCTGGATCAAGCTTTTAATGATAAGAATAAATCGCGGACTGTCCGCAAAAATGCCGCAAACGCTCTGCATCATCAATGCCAATGGCATTAGCGCCCTTCTTGCGACGAAATGTAGCATTTATATTTTAATATGAATTGTTTTCACCCCAGCTCGGGTATCAAGGCACATATTAAAACTGCTTGAATTTGAAAGTCCGGTATAGACTCCCTCAAGCACTTATAGAGCGTTCATGTCGTGAGAACTTGTTAGCTGTGTGTATTTTTTATTTTACCTGAAGGTCCTCTTGATTACAATGTGTATAATGAAGAAAAGAACTAAGACTTTAATCTTAGACTGTATCTTAAGTGTTTTTCTGATGTCCCACGATATTGTTCTGCACTTTACCACCCCACCCCCAACGAGCTGGAGGCGTCTTGGTATAGTCGTTGATTCACTTGACTCTCAATCAAAGGGTTGAGGGATTTGAATTTCAGTCCTTTGGCAAGACCTTAATCTACATTTACCACTCCCCACCCAGGTGTGAATGCGTACCTGGCAGCTGCTGGGGGTAATAATAATTATTGCAAGACAATTTACAGCATTGATGCTGATGAGACTTCCTTGGATAAACAATAAAATAATATTTATTAGTAGTAGCAGTAGGACTACTATACAAATATTACGCCCCTTGTTTAAAAAAAACGAAATCTAGATAGAACCTAACGAGCACTTCGCCCCATTTCTATCAAGATTGTTTTTACAGGTGTGGTGGGAAACGGTTACCGCGGTGACATTGCTTTAGACGATATAACCTTAACACCTGGATTATGCGGGAGCCGTTTTGATACGGAGATCATATGTAACTTCGAGGATGGCTTCAGCGACAGGTGTAGCATGCAACAAGACACCAATGACCAAATGGACTGGGCATTGTACGATGTGAACACCGGAGACACACCTCCTATTGATTGGCCCGGTAAGGATTCATAAGGGTGAAATCCAGGATTTTATATAAGTATGGCACGCACAACGCTCTTTCAAAATTGCTGATAACCATAACAAGACAGACTAAAAGTTATCTTCTGAAAATTAAAAAAAGGGTAGAGTCATGAAGAGGAATGACCAAATCTAACAGCTAAAACGTGCGAAAATAGAAGTTGATTATGCCGACTGATCACTTTTTGGAAGAGGAGGCGGGTGATCGCCCCTACCAAATGATCCATTGTAGAATTGTACCCCCATTCCCCTGTAACTTATTTTCATTTCTCATTTAGGACATGGGTCATTCATCTATGTCGATGGGACTAACCGAACATCGGGTGATGCTGCAGAACTTAAATCACCCGTAATTACCAACTCACTCAATAATATCTGCATCCGTTTCCTATACGTACTCCAAGGCGGCATGAGTTTGGATGTCATTCGGGTGGGGTCCGACGGTTCCGAGAAGACACTGCTGTCATATACCAAACCAACTGGCATGACCTACGTGAAGTATCTCGTCGAGAGCACAGGATTTCGAGACGATTATTGGGTAGGTTTGGGGCTCACACAATCGTGAAGGCATTCAAGATATCTACTCTTAACACAATGGCAAAAACTATCGAAAAATCCATCTAAAGCAATACCAGCAGTCTTTTCCATAACCGATTGAAATATTCAATGACTTATCGTAATCTAGACATGATTTCTATGGGATAGACTGTGACGTATATTATTGTCCTTGGGTTGATTTCTCCAAAGTCTTTGAGGTGATGTTTCATATAGGGCCGTTTCAATATCTTATCTTATCTCATCATATATTATATGTTCTTATTTTATCTTATCTTGGCTAATCATATCTTATATTGTATTCCTTTAACGTATGTTCACATTTACACAAGTGGTTGGCAGCAAAACCAATCAGCTTTACACTTTAAATGAGATTGTAAATGATATTTAAACGAGATTTGTAGACGGGCATATCCAATTGAAGAGAGATAATTTTTTAGATTCTGTTGTGCCAATGTTGTTGAAAGTTCAATCATTACCGAGGTATAATAATTATATGCCGCAAGCCCGGCATAGCCTTTTCCCTCGATGATTTGATGGATGATAAGTAAGAGTAATTAAGTCTTATAGAGTTTGAATGTTTTCCTTTCTTTTCAAGTTTGCATAGCGTTTTACTAATAATTTACGTAGGTCTCTGATGTATATGGTTTCATCGGTTTCCGCATGCTATTCTCTGCTGTGCATGTAGTATCATGATTAGCCATCATAACGCAATACCAGTAAACCACTGTTTAGTATGAATTTTTCCCCGGCAGTTTTACATGAAGGCTACCGTAGGAAACGGAAACGGTGACCTTGTTGTCCTGGATAATTTGTATGCCATAGACGACCTTTGTGGTTCATGTAAGTGATCCATTTAAGTGTTTCATTCTTTAATTTAAGATTCACTGCTGTAGTCAGTACAATCAGTAATCATGCCTGCAGACACAGTCATGACACTGCCAGTTTTCCAGAGAGGGTGGGGCTCAAAATGGGGAAGGGGAAGGGGGCCGAGAGTAGACTGGGATGTGTCGTAATGTGCTGGATGTGCTGATGTAGATATTGATGACTATTTATACCTTAACACAATTTAAATGTTTGCAATTGAAAAAATAAGACGAAGAAGGGCCAACGTTCACCGAAACTGAGATTTTGGCAAAGTTAATTAAATTTTGTAGGGAACCTGTAATACACGAATTATATTATTGAACACAGATGAAAACACTACCCCTAAAGCCTAGTCGTGATATGACGCAATAATGTTCATATTGTTACTGATTATTATGAAAAATGCAGGTGTCAATAAAATGAAATCAAATCAAATCAAATCAAATACATGGGCATATTAAAAAAGAACACAGCTACATACCACTTCATTTTTGTACGACCTTTTAGACTTTTAGACTATTTAATTTGTTCTTATAACTTAAAAGGTTTTGATGGAGATTTTCCTTTCTGAAATTCGATTATGATATGGAAACAATTATTGCCTAATTTTTAAAATAAAAACACTTTGAAATTCCCTTTTTTTTTTTTTTTTGTTACCTCAAGACCCTGGCAGCGAGGGATCTGATTCGGATAGCTCGGCTATAGCAGTCTGCGTCATTCTGGGTATCTTCCTCCTCATCGCTGTCATACTCATTGTCATGGGGATCTACCAATATCGCAACACGTCATCCAAGTCCACCGGCTTATTTGCATCCTAAAATACACGCACGCACGTAGACCAAGTACTGTTCAAACATGGTGGACCATAACAATGGCCCATATTAACAAAATGAAAAATAGGGGCCGACACCTCCATAAATTCATTGATATAACTGCACCTAATCTCAATCTTGAGGTAGAAAACATTACTAAGATTATGATGGCAAAGAACGAATGGTGTTGAAGAGTGAACTTCATCTCTGCTTCGGCCGTCACCTGATGATGACGATATTAATTGAACATTACTAGGTTTGGGCCCTGTTTCATGAAACTCGTAATCAATAACAACTGCCATAGATCTACACAATTCTGCCCATAGCCGTTTAAATGTAAGGACTTCAGTAGCATAAACTAATTGCCGTATTTTAATTTGTATTGATAACGATTAGCTTGGAACGGGGAACTGGCTGTCAATTAGCTTATGTTGCTAGTATAGTTGAAAATAGCTTCGTATACTGTTACATACAGATTATTATTAATTACAAGTGGCCAGATTTTGTACCGAATTATATTGCTCTAAGCCAATCAAATTAATGTAAGGATTTCAGTAGCTTATATAATTTTTTAAAAACTTTTCATTGATAAATCACTGTTCTGTAACAGGGCTCACCTGCTCATAATAATCTTGGCATTTTTGATACAATTATTAAAACTCTTTGTTCAATTGAGACTACAGCATAACATCGACACATAAGCAGCCTTTATGCTTATTATATGCAATTGTCATACAAATCACACATTCATATCAATGACATACAAGAGACAATAGTCAAAATCATTAGGCATGATTTTTACTACATAAAAATTGAATGGGAAGTAAACTTCATTGTTTTTATTTGTACTGAAAACGTATCAAACAGAATTATATTGTCATTGCTTGTTTTTCAATATACACATCGTGTATATCTGAATGTGAAAACTATAACGAATTTCCGATATAGTAAGATTTTCTTTAATCCATCACATAACGAAATGTGTAAAGTGGTATTTATGGAGGAAGATAAAAGCTAATTATCCTCCAAACAAAGGGTTCCCGAGAAAAAAAGGAAAAAAAAGATATTCAAGATTACACAGTTAACTTGGTAGATAAAAATACTAATATGAGAGCATACAAGAACGGCAACATCTTTTATAAGTTAAACGACTGCTGTCTTCCAAAATTTGAAGTTACTATTTTTTTAATTATATAAGATAATGATATGTTCATGAGAAGTAATAATGTCTGCATATATGTCATCGTAAAATTTGCAATCGTAAGATTTCGCTAATTTCAAGATTTGTATTTTTGCTTTTTGATATCTTTCTTCATTGTTGTATATAATTTTGAGACGAGTGTAAATACATCATTATAAGTTTTACCTTATTTTACTGTACATTTTATCCGTATAATTATGTAGTCTAATACTCGATATAGTCGTTAATCTGTAACCTTAAAAAAAAAATAGAACATTAAAATTAATATTTGATCAAGTGTCTTTCCTGTAGTGACCACTTACATCATGAAATAAGGGAAATTATAATATTTAAGAGTATAACCAGCTATATTGTAAAATGAAGGAATAAATATTCACTCTATAAAGTCTGCCAATGAAATTGAAATGTATAGAAAATCATTAAACGTGGTTTGTAAACTTTATTGTTTTGATTCCAGCATTATATTCTTTCATAAAACTTAAGAAGTATAAAGAAAATATTCTTACCACTCCAGTTTGAGAAATGTGTAGCCGCGGTCTTCACCGACCAGACGTTCGGTGTAATTCCTATATTTATTTTATCAATATCAAAGATGGACTGAGTGAAATTGGTGACGGATCGTTTGGATGTCACTAACATTAACAATGCTCACGTATCTTTGGTTTATTTAATTAATACAAATATTGATGAGTCAGTTTGATCAATATTTTATATAGCGCAGATACTATATAAAAATACTCTACTGCGCTTGGATGAAAAGAAAACTCATAACAGTGCTCCGTTAACACACCACAATAAAAAGACTATTCAAATTCTTCTGAAGACAAATACGTCAACAAAACTCTGAAGACAGCAAAAGATGAGGTTTTTCTTATGTCTATAGTGGTAGGATATTCCAAAGCTTTGGAGCGGCGCAAATAAGAGCGCAATCAATTTACGTACCTTTTATGTGTAGGCTACTTAGAGGGGGTACAGGTCTTTCTCTCTCTTTCTTTTTCTCTCTCCATCTCTTAGTTTCTCACCGTTTTCACTTTCTCTGTCATTCCCAATTTATCTCTGTCTCTATCCTTCCTTTCCCTCTCATGTACTGGTTTTGGTTTTATAAAAACTAATCTCGCAGTTGTCCATTTTTCACCGAAGTTTTGTGGATTCCTTAATTTCTTGACGTGATTTTATGTTTATCTGTAACACTTTCATACACTGCACGTACACTCTCTTTTTCTTTCCACCTACCATGGAGTGAGCGGCTCCAAAAGAGCCGTCTCGACCTTGGCCACAATGCAACAGTGAAAATCCAGAAGAGCTAAAATCTTACTCCTGAAGAATCATCTCCAAAATCTAATCTTGATTTGCCCCCCCCCCCCGCCATTTTCCTCACAAATCACATTTTACTAATAGTTATTATGTTTTAAGAATATATTTCAGAAGTTTGAATCTGTCCTATTCGTCTACAAACACATATGTCTGTACTTTCCAATAACATTGTCCACATTACTAAGAAAATAGGTCTAGAGATAAAAGCAAAATTACAATTGTGTTTATTTGAATTACAGCAGAGCGTGATTTTGTTGTTTCGCCGATTACATCAGATTTAACCAGGCGCGTACGCAGGGGGTGGGGGTTAACCCCCCCCCCCCTCTCCAAAAAAATATTGTATGTGTGTTTTGGAGGAAAACCCTCCCCCCCCCCCCTCATTTTTTTTTTGTAATAAAAAAATTTTAAAAAAAAAAAATTATGCTAATGGGTGAACTTAAAAAGGTGACCTACGGAACGAAATGTCGATTGGTCAAATTTTCAAATTTCAGGACAAAAAAAAAATGTGCTCTTACCCTTCCCCCCCCCCCCCCCCCCCCCCCCCCCCGCTTATTCAGCGGCTGGCTGAGTCGTTGCGAAATTTTCGGCTTGATTTTAACATTTTAACCCCCCCCCCCTTCGAAAAAATCCTGCGTACGCACCTGCATGTAGTAAGGAGAAAGGTTCAAAGCCCTTCTTTAATTTTCAAAAAGATGGAACAACGACTCGATTAAAATAGACCGTAGTACATTTCATATAACAACATTTTAAAGATTTGTGAGGTCGCAGTGCGAAAAACTACATCATATAAAGAGGGGAAGAAAAAATAAATATCAATTTTGATGGGGTTTTAAGCACAATCTAATCATGAAAGACTAAACAGATATTGAATAAGAAAGTTAAATTTATCAACTTTAAATGCGAGTAAGCGTAGCGACCAAGCTTTGGGCAAAATTAATTAAACATTTTCTCTAAGTTGCTTTAAATTACTGTATGAGCACATTTTATGGTGAAAGGAAAAAGAGGCACATATCCAAAGGGAAAATGACACTAATAACGAAAAGGAGCACGTATCAAAAGGAAAATTGGCGCTAATTAATAAGGATTAAGGGGGGGCGGGCGTGTCAAAAACAGGGGCACGTATCCAAGATAAAAAGGGACACATGAGAATATAAAGTTGCACTTGTCAAAATATAAGGGACCCCTCTCAGATTTGAAAAGGGGCCATACAAGAAATGAATGGGATCAGAGGTGGTAAGGAACACTTCTTGTACTACCTGAAAAGGGGCACTCACCTGAGATGAATAGGGAGCTTGTGAGAAAATAAGAGGCACTTATTACAAAGGGAAATTGGCGCTGGTCGTTTAATAGAGGTATTTATCAAAAGTGATAGTAGGGGCATTTATAAGAAAGGGAGTTGGCTCTTATTAAAAAAGGGGCATTTATCAGAAGGAAAAAAGGGCACTTATCAGAAAGCAAAAAAAGGGGGTGGGTGGCACGTGTCAAAAAAGAGGCACATACAGAGGTTAGAAGGGGCACTCATCAAAAGAGGGGCACTTATCTGAAGAGGAAGGGGCACTTATAACAAGAGAAAAGGGCACCTGATTTAAAGTAATATGGGCACCTCGTAGATTTGAATAGGGCAATTATCTGAAGTAAAAGGGACACCTTTCCTATGTAAAAAGGGCACTTTAGTTGTTTTTGCCTGACTTCAAATTTGGGCATTTATCATTTTCCAAAAATAACGCATAAAAAGTATAACTTACAAAAAAGTGGGGACCCCCCCCCCCCCCCCCTCGGAAAATCATATCATTTCAGCAACATTTTGTAAATCACTGGGTATCGAATATCAATAAAACACTTTTGAATTTTAATGGTGGGGGGGCGACTGCCCCCAATCAGTACGCCAGTGCTCCTTCTCCTTGCACAGACGAAACAAAACACCAGGCCAGCTTTTCACGAAACCGTCACAAGTACAAGGTCACTGAAATCCCGTTGAAACGCGTGTATTGTAATTAACACGCGTTTCAAGATGTCGGTGAACTTGTATTTTTGACTATCTGGTGAAACGATGCCCAGACCAAAAGGAAACCGAACAAGAAATGGCGCTTATACAGAGAATAGAAAATAAATGGTCGAGTTGGAAAGGTCTGTGAGGTTGTTTTGGAGTTGGTTCGGCGGTGTGACTGCAGTATCATGGTCTAACGGGGTCTGCTCGCTATTCATAAGGACCGCTATTCATAATCGAAGAAGAGGGTCGCTATTCATATGGTCCCTATTCATAATACGAGAAGAGGGTCGCTATTCATAATACGAGAAGTATTATAAGTATGAGTATTATGAATAGCGACCCTCATTTCGTATTATGAATAGCGATCCTATTGAGTAATGACCCTCAATGTTAATTGTAAATAGCGACCCTCATCTCATATTATGAATTACGGTCCTTATGCCTTTGAGAATAGTGACCACCTTTCAGTTTTATGATTAGCGGTCCTTTACGTATAGGAAGTTTCATGTTATGAATAGCGGTCCTTATAACTAGTGAGGTTACCCAGGTCTCATATTGGGGCGAAATAATGTATATATAACATTGAAGCATACGGCGTCCAGGTCCACTCTTTTTAAAGGTAAAGACCAGTTATAGTCATGCGATTGCATTGTGAAAGAAACGTTGTGGAATCGATCAGAAAAGGTTGATCATCTAGCATCTAGCATCTGCAAGGTTCTGGAATCATCAAAATGATAAGAAATTTGGCCCATTCTTCGTAAAGTTACAAGCACTATACACAGAAAGATGTATATGGGACTACCCTATATCTCTCATAGTCCATGAGAGAAACAAATTTACCAAATATATGAATTAGTAGGCGGTTTCCCGGCAAATTTTGTATCATCAAGTATTAGTCAAAACATATTCTTTCACATGATTGATAATGAGAGCTTCCATTTCATTTTTTGAAATTGGGGCGTTTCCAATACTGGTCTTTACCTTTAACAGAAGTAAAGGAGTTTGTTATTGACAATAAATACAAAATCACCTGCCAGTTACCCAAGTCCACTGTTTAATAATAATCATAATGTTAAAAAACAACAGTCAGCATTGCATAATTTATCTTTGTGTATAGCGATTTCAGTTCCCCTAAATTCTTCAGATGCTTAAAATTAAGAATCAAATACATGTAGGCCTACATGTCATGATCATTATAGCAACTGTTATATTTCAAATTCTGGTAGATTAAGTATGAGCAATGGCACACGCAGAAAGGTAAACAAGGTCAAAGAAATGCATAACTTGACAGAGACACAGACTAATACACAGTTATGGATATAAGAACATTTTGAAATGAACAACATTCCCGGTGGATACTAATGTACATGAAAGGGTCTTTTTTCTTTCCAAAATTACAGGAATACATAATAAAAAGTGAAGTCCACCCGACATTACGTTGATGAAAATAATTTAAGAAACGGCGGAATTAAAAAAAAAAGAATTAAAAAAAAAAAAGCAAACGATGCAATTGTAAAGTTTTGAGCCCCCCAATATTTTGGCAACCCTAACTGCGATCACCTAACTGTTTCGGATGGGAAATTTCCCCATTAGAAAAAAAAAAAGTTTTGATGATAATGAACTTGATTTACACACAGGAACATGATTTCAGAACATGTTTACAATTTCATATTTCGGCCATAGGTATGACAATGAAAATGGCGGGATGATGTTTAATAAAATCTTTACATTATACATTTTACAAATCGCTTATAGAGTAGCTTTAGAATCACAATTTTCCAGATTTTTCTAAAACTTATAAAGACCAATATCTCTTATTGTTCTGTTTTTATTGAAATCAATGAGATTCCTTTCGATAATTAAAGAAATGGAAACACAGACAAAACTAAATATCTTCAAAAAGTGAATAAATGAATCGGCCATTTCCCCATGTACTTTGCCAGACGGAATGTAAACATGACAAACAGAAAACAAGTTATCACAGTCCATTACATCAAATCATAAACACTTATTTTGACATTTGGTTTGACATTACTTTTACAATATATCATACGATCAATAGGTCGACTTTTAGTACTCTTAAACTCTTTAGTACACAACTCGATAATAAGAAATAGAAGTTATTTTGAAAAAGGGGCATTTCTTTTCATGATTCTGGGTCAAAAATAAAATGTAGTACGATTAGTCGGACATTGATCTGAAATGCATTGTAGTAAATGAAGAAAAGGAAATGAATTGTATTAAACGGCAATAAATATATAGAGTCCATTACTAGAATTATTATCTCCGACTGTAAAAAAGTCCAAATTGAATCGTGTTTTGTAGACACAATTCAGTTACTGTAGAGTCGTCATCAAAGACAAAATCTTGAAAAACAAACACATCAGAAGTATATTAAAAGAAAGGTTATTTTTGAAAATTTCAATCATTCAATTTGATATACATGATCTAGGAATGTCATTTCTGAAACAGTCCAAATCACCTAGTAAGAAATAAAAATGATTCCACTAGATGATATCTACACTCTATAAAGTCACAGAAAAAAGGCCTGTTGGTAGCTTCTCAAAAAGCGGACGGGCATGGATCCGTTTTTTCACGAATATTATGGTACTCTACATCGCACCCCCTTCTCCTCTATACGGGCCTGAAGATAATGATATTATATAGTGCAAGTAAGGATGAGTCATCCATTATTTTCAGTAGAATATATAGGCCCGAATTCACAAAGCAAGGTTTGAGCTCAGACCAAGGTTTATGTGCGTCATATGACGCGTTTCAGGTTTGAGTTCAGACCTTGGTCTGAAATGCATTTCACAAAGCCGGTTTGTCCTCAGACCAAGGTTTATGTACGTCATATGACGCGTTTCAGGTTTGAGTTCAGACCTTGGTCTGAAATTACATTTCACAAAGCAAGGTTTGTCCTCAGACCAGGTTTATGTACGTCATCAGACCCAAAATTTACAGACTGCTCAGATAGGAGGTTTGTAATTTCTCAAACCTGGTTTGAGAGCTATCAACCAATCAGGATGCAACACTGGGTGGAGATAATTTATGCTCGATTGATTTTATCCAAATAATTCACCGCCAAAACAATCTGCGATAGTACCTGGTCAGCCCGATTTTAGTGCAATTGAAATCTCTCAATCTCTCGATCCTTTCCTTAAAATCGTAAGTATAAAACCTGTACATGTAGTCGAATTCATACTCTTCACGTTATTGACATTTCACTATTTGATATGCTTTATAACTTTCCATTTTCCATGAAATGTTCGGTGTTTTCATATCCGACGGCCTCTCAATTCCAGAGTTCAGGGACTGAGTCTGAGGGAGCTCGAGTCCAACGCCCAAAGCGGCGGCGGAGCTCGCAGCCTCTGACCCTGGGCTGGAGTTGGGCCTAGCCGGGCTGGGCCTACAGTAGATATCTGAGTATGACTGTCATGTTTAATTTTGTCTTGTTGTCAGCAATGCATGACACATGCCAATTAGACTAGGCCTAGACCTACACTATTACAAATTCATGATAATGATAAAAATACCAGGCTCTAGCCTAGGCCTGGCAATGATGTCCATCACTTTTGACTTGGACACTAGTAGTAGATCTACCTAAATAAATAGAAATTGAAGTGGCATCAGCAATGCCATTAATGTTCCCCAAAATGAATCACACTGACAAGCATAGACCAAAAGCTTCAGTCTCTCTATATTGCCGGTTGTTCACTGAGACTACATCTGGCTCCACTAGACCTCTATTTATAGAATGTCAACAAATGTCAGTTTTATTATTTTTATTAATTAAAGAAATGACCCATAATATCAGACGGTTATTTCTGTTTATGACACTAATTATGAGTCATGACAAGCAAAGCTTTTATTAAATTTAGATGATCTGGTTATAATTGTCTTAATTAACTGGCTTAGTCTCCAGAGCCAGGATCACCCACAAAGTCACAAGCACAAGTAACATTTCTTTATTTTAAAACATTGTTTAAACATTTGTTTCATTTTATCTTCACTCCAGTAAAGTTGGTAGAAATGCAGCTGATTCAGCATAATGAGCTGGTGTACCTGGAGGAGGAGCTGGAGCAATATATAGCAGCACAACTGGGCAGAGGCCTCTGAGATTGGGAAACCCGCTGGAATGATGAGCCTTTTGTTTTAGATTGAGGTACTTTGAATTCAAATTCTGTATTGGGAAAGTTGGCGAAAACATGGCCAAACTACTTGATGAATATTGTTAACATAGCTATAGAAAAGGGCTTCTGTTGTAAAATCCAACCCTAGTGTCGTTATTAAAATCCAGAAATATTTCAATTCATGTTGACCGCCTAAATTCACTGTTCGTTTTGCCCCGCTCTGCTGGTCTGCCTACGACCGTGCAAGCCCCTAATGCCATGCATATGTGCGTTTACATAAATTTATTCAATTTCTAAGCATTTTCTGTCATATTCCATACGTTGAAAGATTAGTTATGATATTTATTCTTTTACATGGTAGGTGATGAAAGCATTAATTTTCATAATTTGTGTGTGGGCATTTCTCAATACTGTTATTTGGCTTTAATACATGAGGAAATTATTCAAATTATGTGTTGGAAACAAGTTTGTGATTTGTTGCTTAAATTTCACAAAAGGTGAAGCCGTGAAGGAGATTAGAAAAGGCATAGACAATTTTGTCTGTTACGTTAAATTGATTCACACCACATCTAGAAATCAGGATAATTTTTTTTTTAAATGACAGTGACAGTTGGGGATGCAAAAATATAGCATAAACCAGCAAAAAAATGATTTATTTGAATGCTTGTTTTTTTATTTTTTTTAAAAAGGTAATTCGATCTAAAGGATGCACGGTGAGGAGGCGGCATGCCGTGTCACATTCATCTGTTTGCCGAATGGAGAGTAGTGAGGGATGTTTCGAAGCTGTTGTCAGAAGAAAGGGACAAGTCATGAAGTTTCCTACAAGTTACAACAAGTCAAAAAGTGACTACTATTCAGAAGCAGTTTTTCCAGTACTGCAGATTTCCAGGAGTTGCTGTTGATGGGACACATGTTTACATCAGGAGCCCTGGTGGGGCAAGAGCCAGGTACTACTTCAATAGGAAGAACAGGTACTCCATCGATGTTCAGGTGAGAATAAATGAATACATCATGACTGGATCCGGCACGGCTTTCCCTTTAGACCTTTTTTTTGTACCTTGCACAATTTTCACATTAGATAGACCGGTATACACTACTCTCCAGTCTTGTGTGTTGTACAATGTACATCCATGCTAATTCATTGGTGAACCAATGCAAGATTTATAGTGGTCAAATGGATATTAAAGTAATATTCGCGTACAGGTACTCATTTCACTGCCTTTGTACACAGTTAAGAATATCCA
>JAVYIG010010535.1:0-68275 GCA_035222895.1 Strongylocentrotus droebachiensis | reverse complement strand
CAAATCCACTGAGAGGGGCACAAATCTATCTTAAGGGGCACTAAGGCCAACGTGGAAAGTGCGCGTAAAATCACCTCACGCCGTTGTTTTCAAGGTGGGGGGGGGGGGGGGATATGTGCACCCAGGGGCGGATCCAGGATTTCTTAGGGGGGGGGGGCCCACTTTTTTTTTTTGTCCAAAAAAAAAATCGCAACGACCCAGCCAGCCGCTGAATAAGCGGGGGGGGGGGGTAAGAGGACACTTTTTGTTGTTGTTTGGTGTCGAAATTTGAAAATTTGACATTTTGTTCCCGTTGGGGGTGGGGGGGGGGGGGGGGGTGAGGTCACCTTTTTTAGATCAGCCATTGGCATTATTTTTTTTGTGTGTGTTTCATTAAAAAAAAAAAAAACATCACAAAAAAAGGGGGGGGGGGGGGTTGCTAAAAATACAGACATAAACCCCCCCCCCCCCCCCTGCGTACGTGCCTGCTCGTCTGAGTACAGTTCCCCTCCTTCCGCGCAAAGCGCGGAAGCTTTTACGTTTCATTAAATCATTAGAGAAAGAAGAGGATTCGTTGTACCGTTTTTTACTCTTAATCCTCGTCTAAATTCATCCCCCTCCTCCCGCGCAAAGCGCGGAAGCTTTTACGTTTCATTAAATCATTAGAGAAAGAAGACGATTCGTTGTCCCGTTCTCGAGTCTTAATCCTCGTCTTAATTCAGTTCCCCCCCCCCCATCCGCGCGCGCGCGAAGCGCGGAAGCTTTTACAATACGTTAAATCATTAGAGAAAGAAGACGATTTGTTGTACCGTTCTCGACTCTTAATTCTCGTCTGAATTTAGTTCCCTCCGCCCCAATCCGCGCGCGCGAAGCACAGAAGCTTTTACATTTCATTAAACCATTAGAGAAAGAAGGCGATTCGTTACACTGTTCTCGACCCCTCATCGTCTGAATTCAGTTTTCCTCTCCCCCTCCCGGAAGCTTGTACGTTTCATTAAATCATTAGAAAAAGAAGACGATTCGTTGTACCGCTCTCGAATCTTAATCCTCATCTGAATTCAGTTTCCCCCCCCCCCCCCTCCATTCGCGCGCACGAAGCGCGAAAGCTTTTACGTTTTATTAAATCATTAGAGAAAGAAGACGATTCGTTGTGCCTTTCTCGACTCTTAATCCTTGTCTGAATTTCAAAAATGTTTTTTGTCTGCTCCTTTTTCTTCATACGTCCTCTTCCTTTTCTCTCCTCTCTTTTTTTTTTTTTTTTTTTGTGGGGGGCGCCCCCACTGCCCCCCCCCCCCCCGGCTACGTGCCTGCGGTCAGATGAGCATCTTTTGATACCTTGTCCGCCCCCGAAACTCATGGGTTGAAGGCAAATTACGGTCAGATAAGCATTCAGGGGCCCGCCTCAGGGCCCCTGGTGTAGTCGAGGGTGCGGAAACCCCTGAATTTCAGGGGTTTCAGGCATTTGATTACGGTCAGATGAAACATATTTTTATACCTTATTTGTGACACTGGCAGGATACTGATTGGCGTGAGGTCCAGCGGGCGGAGCCCCCAGAAGCCCATGGGTTTAAAGCATTACATTACTGTCAGATTAGCATCAAGTGGGGTCCAGGGGGCAGAGCTCCCGGAAGCTCAGGGGTTTAAGCATTTGATTACGGTCAGATGAACATATTTTTATACTTTATTTGTGACACTGGCAGGACACTGATTGGCGTGAGGTCCAGCGGGCGGAGCCCCCAGAAGATCAAGGGTTTTAGGCACTAAATTGCAGTCAGATGAGTATCAAGGGGCCTGCCAAAGGGCCCTTGGTTGGGTCCCCGGGGGCAGAGCCCCCGGAAGCTCAGGGGTTTTAGGCGTTTAATTACGGTCAGATGAGCAATTTTTGATACCTTATTTTGTTGAGAAACTGGTAGTTAACTATTTTTTCTTTCTTGCCCTCTTTCTTTCTATTTCTCTTTAAAATGCTTTTCATTGAATTATTAGAGAAAGAAGACGATTCGTTGTACCGTTCTTGACTCTTTATCTTTTTCTGAATTCCAAGGGAAGCGCGGAAGCTTAGACGTTTTTAATACATTATTAGGGAAAGAAGACGATTCGTCTCGATCTCGACTACCGGTATTAATCCTTTTCTGAACTCAATTCACACCCCTCCCGCGCGATGGGCGGATGCTATGACGTTTTAATTAAAACGTATGGGAAAGAAGACGATTCTTTGTACCATTATCTCGACTCTTAATCCTTTTCTGATTTAATTCCAGACCCTCCCGAGAAAAATCCAAGTTTTTCACTGATTAAAAATTGTGAAAACGCACCAAAAAAGGTCACAACGCGAAGTGAAGATGTTGAACCAACGATGGGTAAACAAAACTTCCCGATATTGATTGGTCCAAATAAAAAGGATGGATTGAAAAACTAAGCCTGAGTCATTACGGTTTTTGTGCCAAACGTTTCAGTCATTTGGATGAAGACATTCTTTCATATCTCCGTATCGGCAATTAAGTCCCGCCAATTAATTTAGGAGTTCCATATAATTATTGTTTTTAGATATCCGTAGGGGCAACAAAGACTTGCCGATTATCATTGTTTTAGATCTCCGTAGGGGCAACAAAGCCTTGCTGATAATTATTGTTTTTAGATCTCCGTAGGGGCACAAAAACCTTGCCGACTCACATTGTTTTTAGAGGTCCGTAGGGGCAACAAAACCTTGCCGACTATTATTGTTTTTAGAGCTCCGGAGGGGCAACAAAACCTTGCCGACTATCATTGTTTTTGGAGCTCCGGAGGGGCAACAAAACCTTGCCGACTATCATTGTTTTTAGAGCCCCGGAGGGGCAACAAAACCTTGCCGACTATCATTGTTTTTGGAGCTCCGGAGGGGCAACAAAACCTTGCCGACTATCATTGTTTTTAGAGCTCCGGAGGGGCAACAAAACCTTGCCGACTATTATTGTTTTTAGAGCTCCGGAGGGGCAACAAAACCTTGCCGACTATTATTGTTTTTGGAGCTCCATAGGGGCAACAAAACCTTGCCGACTATCATTGTTTTTAGAGCTCCGGAGGGGCAACAAAACCTTGCCGACTATCATTGTTTTTAGAGCTTCGGAGGGGCAACAAAACCTTGCCGACTATCATTGTTTTTAGAGCTTCGGAGGGGCAACAAAACCTTGCCGACTATTATTGTTTTTGGAGCTCCGGAGGGGCAACAAAACCTTGCCGACTATCATTGTTTTTAGAGCCCCGGAGGGGCAACAAAACCTTCCGGTAATTATTGTTTTTAGAGCTCCAGAGGGGCAGCAAAACCTTCCGGTAATTATTGTTTTTAGAGCTCCGGAGGGGCAACAAAACCTTGCCGACTATCATTGTTTTTGGAGCTCCGTAGGGCAACAAAACCTTTTTGAACATTACAAGTCGGGTTGGCTTACGATGACTATAATGTCGGCAAAACTTTTGTGGATTAAAATATTGTGGCCGTAAACGGTTTGATTTTGAAAAGGGCATTCCGGCCAGTGAGAGGGGCATGGCGGCAAATTGCCGATTGCCGGTGGGTAATTCGAGCCCTGATACCACTTTCACAAGTTAGCTCATTGATGACTGACAGATGATGTCACAAGGGGAATGAGATCTGGAGGTTTTTGGGGTGGAGCTTAGCAAGTTTGAAAAACAAATATTTCAAAATATATTTAAAAATCTATGAAACAAATTCAGAAGTTTACATATCAAAATATGAGATGTATGCAGGACTGCACACTAACAGGAATACACTTGTATTTCGATGTCATGGGCCCTTTAAGGGCGCATGTAGGGAGTTTGCTAAATTCAGCGAACTCTGAGCGTGTGCCAAAATACACTAAACTGTTATTGTTATCGTAAACTCAGCATCGAGGTTTTGAATACAAAAACAGGTATCCACTGAAATAATATGTTAACAATTACAGAACAAGGGACATGTTTATATAATCTATCTACTTCCAATGTTTGCAAAGCCAGACACATTCATGTACTGTAGAAACTGGAGAGTCTCAACTCTTGATAATGTCTTTTTTTTCAATCACTCTTGTGTTCTACTGACCATTGCATTCATGTGCAGTGCAATACAGATACAGAGATGCCCAATATGAAGCCCCTACCCCCTCCCAACGTATGCCCTATATGAAGCCCCTACCCCCTCCCAACGTATGCCCTATATGAAGCCCCTACCCCCTCCCAACGTATGCCCTATATGAAGCCCCTACCCCCTCCCAACGTAAGCCCTATATGA
The DNA here is from genome assembly GCA_035222895.1 of Strongylocentrotus droebachiensis. NCBI lineage: Eukaryota > Metazoa > Echinodermata > Echinoidea > Camarodonta > Strongylocentrotidae > Strongylocentrotus > Strongylocentrotus droebachiensis. The sequence continues at coordinate 64,038 of JAVYIG010010535.1, read as the reverse complement.
AGCCCTACCCCCTCCCAACGTATGCCCTATATGAAGCCCCTACCCCCTCCCAACGTATGCCCTATATGAAGCCCCTACCCCCTCCCAACGTATGCCCTATATGAAGCCCCTACCCCCTCCCAACGTATGCCCTATATGAAGCCCCTACCCCCTCCAAATGTATGCCCTATACAGAGATGCCAACTAGTACGGATTTCCCGTAATTGGTACGGAAATTAACGACCATTACGGCAGTACGGAATGTTGTCTAAAAATTACGTTTTTTTTTTTTTTTTTTTTTTTTTTTTTTTTTTTTTTTTTTTGCGCATAGGGATCTATCGTAGCAAGTGCTGTACAGTATGGTGGCCATCCAGCACTCGCTGCATGAGAAAGATGGAAAATTATCAAGTATTCTCTTAATAGAAGCCAATTTTTCATTGAAAACTTATGTGTTGTGATGAACTGAAAATCAATATTTAGCAACTTTGTGGGAGTAAAATCACAACAAATTTCAGATAATCATGCGCGCATGCGTCCGCTTGCCATTCTTTTAAAGTTGATACTCTAAGACAATCCCAAATACTGAGATAATTACATAAATAGAAAGCTTTTAACCCCCATAATAACACCAAATGGTGTCCACCCGACAAAACAAGTTTAGAATAATGAATTTATTCGAGTAAACTCTACCAAAATATCTAAGTCTGAAACCCGGAAGTGCACGTAGAGTCGGGCCTCTATCCGTGACGTCACGAACGGGAGTCATGGGCTCAGTGAGAGTGAATGGCAGTGATATCCCTACGTAAATGCTATCCTGTCAGAGCTTAGATTTGTTGTTGTTAAGGAGTATATTTGATGGATTTTCTGTTTCATTTGAATGAAGAATAACGAAGCAACATTTTCCAGTCGCTGATTTCTTTTTATATCCTCATATTCACCTATTTGGTAGAGATTTAAGACGAGTTTACTGCTTAGGAATTAAAGTTAAATCGTGCACTTATGAATAGGCGGATGCATTATATTGTCATCAGATGTACATGAGCAGTTTTGTAAAACGAATAGGTCTAGAACTATGATAGTACTTATCATAGATGTGTGTGACTGCCTCAAAAAAGGATACAGTACCAGTTAAACATGTTGTAAAATATCAAACTTGAACGAGATCATGCAAGCGCGCTTCCTCTATAATATTTTGGCGAGTGATGCGGCTCTTGCATGAACGTTCGTGAAGCGAGCAGAATCGGGAGGTAAGACCAAGCCGCTGCTCTAGGCGCTGCTTGCTTGTGATGGAACGTACGTGCGCTAGTTATATGTTTATCGGCAATTGCAAGAGAATGAAAGCGACGTTGCCAGCTAAGAAAAACAACTAACAAAGACTTGCTCCTGACTACCGGTGTCAGAATTGGTAGATGAAGGATGTTCAGGGCCAAGGAAGGCGAAAGACATGGGAAAAAGGAAGAAGAAACCATCGGGAGATCGCTGTAGTGTATGGTAATGAACTGTACTGTGCATGGGTAGACAGCTACTGTTCACTCCGTGCCTGGGCCGATTTCAACACCAAAACAAAAATTACATGGTGAAAATATCGACTAATAGCACATCGTTGGCATGTATATGTCATAATTTTTAAAAGGGGAATTGATATTAATACTATGAAGTACTAGGGGAAGGTAAAGAATTGTACATAGAATTATGATTTATTAGACTTTTCAGCCTTTGAAACAAAAATATGCAGAAAATCGTATCACTCTGCACATGTTTGCTATGGAACATCCGGGTACGTGAATATACTCTCTCCCGGACGTGAGGTCATAAATAGTAGACCAGCGCCGTGAATGATTTTCTATGCAAAGAGAGGCGGATATTTTAGACATTTCAATTGAGGATTTCGAGTAGACAGAATTTTTTTGTGATATACTAAGTAATTGAAAAACTTAAAAATAACATATACTTGCCGTAGGTAACAAATTAAGGGACATTTATTTGCTTAGAGTATCAACTTTAAGATTCATGGCGCCGCATAGGAAATTACTGATTTATTCCCCAAATTACTGATTTTGAGCCTTATGGTTACTGATTTGTGCTCTGAAAGGTTGGCATCCCTGCCTATATGAAGCCCCTACCCCCTCCCAACGTATGACCTATATGAAGCCCCTACCCCCTCCCAACGTATGCCCTATATGAAGCCCCTACCCCCTCCCAACGTATGCCCTATATGAAGCCCCTACCCCCTCCCAATGTATGCCCTATATGAAGCCCCTACCCCCTCCCAACGTATGCCCTACATGAAGCCCCTACCCCCTCCCAACGTATGCCCTATATGAAGCCCCTACCCCCTCCCAACGTAAGCCCTTTCCAGAGCTGCAACCATTACGTTTTTCCCAGAATTTTCCTTTTTTTTCTCCCTCAAAATTACTGTAGTAAGTTTTTTTCCTTTGAGTGTGTGTGTGTGTGTGTGCACTACTTCAATAGAAAGCTTCAATAGAGAGTTATGAAGAGTACCGGTACACAAATTTACTATTGTAAAATATTCTTAAAAATGATACCAAAATTACAACGTAAAAAAAACCTACCTACTTGTAAATAAACTATAGGTCCTAATATGGAAACATCAGAATGAGGAATGGACATTTCTTCATTGGAAGTGTGTTGCGCCTGGTTGTTAGGTTTGTTTTAATGAATTCCTTTTTTTTTTTTACCATCATGGTTCCTTTTTTTGTTTTTGGTTGCTCAAGGTTGGCAGCTCTGCCTTTCTTGTTCTAAAATGAGATTACAATGTGTTTATTCTATACTGTACGTTTTATTTTGCCATGCCAAAGTAGATCACATGTCGGTTCATGTTATCATTATTGTGATATTTACAATGTATCACCTCCCCCTCTGTTTTTCCTGTGTTCCCCTCTCTTGGTTCCTCTTTAAATTCTCTCTGCCCCCCCTCTCTCTCTCTCTCTTTATCCCTATCTCTCTATCTATTTACTATCTATCCCTATCTCTTTTTCTCCCCCCCCCCCCCTCTCCCCCCTCTACCCCCTCTCTCCCCTCTCTACCCCCTCTCTCCCCTCTCTGTCTCTCTCTCTCTCTTTCTCTCTCTGTCTCTCTGTCTCTCTCTGTTTATCTTCTCACTTTCACACTGCATGCCTCCATTTCTCTATCTCATACTCTCCTTTTCTCTCTATCACAGGAAACAAGTGACGAATTAAGGAGACGCTTGGATTAAGTTGGATTACCTCTTTTGACAACCAGTGAGAGAGAGAGAGAGGAACAAAAGTCATTAACCAGATTGTGATAAGGACTTCATTTTCTGAGGAAAAAAGAGGTCAACAAATTTCTTTCCCAACATGGAGTATTATTTTTACATGTGAGTATTACAATTTGCTCTGAATATTGGTTTGACTTTTTTGTGGTTTCCAAGGCCTTTCTATCTTTCTGCGATTTAAATGTTCACTACTCCTTCTGAACCCTAACCACCATTTTGTTTGTATTTTTTGCCATATATATATTTAGCTCCTTCCTGAACAAATGACCACTGTCTCATATCACACAAAGGTTGTTCATATAAATCTATGATTGTACAAGGAAATATGAAGCATCTTTTATCAGAAGTAATTTCATTTTTAAAAGTTGTGTAGAAATGTTTACAATATTGATTAAGAGTTCAAAAAAATTATCATTTTTGTTCAGGAAATCAATCTAGTTCCTTATTTACAAATATGTCGGATGCTGGCATCATCATAAAAAATACAAATGACTGTGCACACAAGTACCTGACATATGGGAGATAGAAATGTATATAGAAAATAATTCCTTGTCTGGTTGTAAAATAAAATGATAACGGGTGCTGCTAGGAAGAGAGAGTCATTTGAGGGAAGCAGCTTAAAAATATGGTCTTATAATACTAACTTCACACTTCAGTCGCTATTAGTAAAAACATTCCTTACAGGCCCAAAAGGCCAGGATAGAAATTGTTCTGTTAAATTACCTTAATTCTGCATTGTTCAAAATGGCGGATTGCGTACAATAATCTATGTGTGTAGTTTGTTATGACTATAATCGGAGTAGGCCTATAATACTCTTTGAATACATGTAGATAAATGTACATGTAGATACCCTAAAGGGCATTGCTGCATTACTGAATTTATAATTACTGTTAGAGCTATAAAATCAAGTTTGTTGGTTATGGCTGTAGATGAAATAACGTTTGTACATTGTATTTTTCGGGATTAATTAAAACGTTTTATGGCAATCTTAGGGAGTGCATGTACATAGTTGGTTTGGGAATTAACTCTTCACTGCCTCACTACTGGGCGATGACATCAATGGTACTTTTACAACTTTCATGTATATTTAAAAAATAAAAAATAAATTATAATCTCATTGAAATTTTAAAATAAAGAAATCTATTGATACACTGACTCTTTGTAGTGATACCCAATAAAAACATTAGATAATGTCTATGCTTTTCTTTCTTTTCATTTTTGATCAATGAAATATCTGAAAGACTTACTCCTGTACAGTATGTTACATGTAAACAGGATATAATTTCACAGAATCTTACTATACATGTATATTTGTACATGTATGTCTGTGTACAAATACCCAAACACAGTGCACATAAAATATGGACTTTCTATTTATTACATTAATACATTGTACAAGGACACTACATGTTTAATTGTATAGTATGTACATGTACATGTGAGGTGTGAAAGTAGATGTGAAGTGTGTGGTCAGAAGATAGAGAAGCAAATACCAGGATAGTGATGTCTGGAATGGGTCCAATAGGATATGATTAAATTTCCTCTTCAAGATATTCAACCTGTTAATAGGTAATTTGAACCTCCATTTGTAAGACTAATAGGGAAACCTCTCTCTACTTCTTGCTTTAACTCAGGAAGCCAAACCTGTATGTACATATGTCACATTTGTTCATGTAGAACTTACAATGTACACAACACCTGTCCATGAAAAACTTATTGTGTAAATATAGGGTACGGTATGTGCATGTAGTTGTGTGATGTGTACATGCATGAGTTAGTATAACATTATTAAAGGAAGAAAATACATCTGTGCAAACGGTCTATTTGCTAATAAGCCTTTTCGTAAATACTATCTGCGCATGGGCAGATAAAGGTCATTTCTGATAAAATTGTAAAACCCACCGACAGGAATACGTGCTCATGTCATGTAATCATTATTCATGTGTGCACCTGTGGTACATTCTTATGAAACAAGAGGGCAAACAAAAGCTTTTCATGAAGCACATACATGACTTGGCATTGATTATTCTAAAATACCCAAAGTGGGACTTCTCCATGAGTAAAACATCTGTGGATATTTGGGGTCATTTGACCCATGTGCTAATTACGAAAAGGCTTATTGTCTGCAATGATTTCCACATTTTTGTTAGAGCAATATACACATGTACATGTACAGGGTATGTAATCACTGCTAAGGAAAATTTTGTTGTCAAGAAATAGGCAGTGTTTTCTTGGCTGGTACAGGTTGCATACTATTATGTACATGTATAGTTTCTCCAGAAAATGATTTGTAATCTTATACAAAATATGAATTCATCCTTGAACATTAAAGGGATGATTTAAGAAGAAAAAAAATGTTAATACATGTAGATGTCAAAGCATGTGTACTTTAAATGTTGTGCGATCAGTTTTGTTTTAAAATGTCTGAACTGTTTAATGCATCATGTCAAAAAGAGGCAGAACCACAGAATTCACTAAACATATTATTTCAAATCTCATTTTTCAAGAAAATTTAAAGTTAAGCAAAATGAACAGCTTTTGCTAAGATCTATAAACAGAACTTGTGGCGATTCTGTATTCAAAGGTTTATAGTTTGTACCATATATTCATTGGAAATTAAAAACAGGTTGATGTACTATAACATACGTAACATTAATGGTAATAACCACTTCATTGTCTCTCTTTATAGATTGGTTGTAGTAGCCCTATTCCTAAAGCTTGGTCTCTACTTCTGCTGGTATCACATGCGACGTCGAGCTGCACTAGCTAGGGAGGTTCACATTGTAATGCCAGACGGAACCACAAGACGAGCCGTGGTAACGGGACGCTCATCACGGGGTAGAAGCAGACGAGAGGACAGACAGGTGGGTCATCTTTAAAGATAAAGACCAGTAATGGTCATGCGATTGCATTGTGAAAGAAACGTTGTGGAATCGATCAGAAAAGGTTGATCATCTAGAATATAAGGAATTGTATGTACCGTAATTAACTTTTTTTAAATTTTTTTTTTAAAGTTTCGATTTATGCCCCTCCACCTGGCGCTATGCCTGGCAATAATCCCAGCTCAGTAATCGATGTGTTGACTCACCACTCGGAAACTAGAACAACAATCAAATTTGTCTGTCATCTTGGTTTGAAAGTAATCTTTCTGATAGATCTCAATATGTAGTTTATAATAATAATTCCTCCAATTTTTCTTCTATTACACGGCGTACCACAAGGTTCTATCCTAGGTCCTCTACTGTTTTTTAATTTACATTAATGATCTTACACATTCAGCTGCACCTTGCAGTTAAATGAGAAGCCTTCCCGCATGGGTTTTTTTAACACGGACCTGGCTTGCTGCCGACAAAGTCGGCAAAAAAAAAAATTAAGGGCGAAAAAGAAGGGTACGGTTAATACACGAGGGCGGTAATACACCGTTAATTACGGTACTGCAAGGTTCTGGAATCATCAAAATGATAACAAATTTGGCCCAGTCTTGATAACGTTACAAGCACTGTACACAGAAAGATGTATATGGAACTACCACCACACGTGCGCGACACGCGGTATATCTATCAGGTCCAAATAGATATAATAATTTACCAAATATATCAATTAGTAGCCGGTTTCTCGGCAAAATTTGTATCATCACATATTAGTCAAAACATTTTTTTTCACATAATTGGTAATATGAGCTTCCATTTCATTTTTTGAGAGGGGCGCGTTTCCAAAACTGGTCTTTTATACTTTAATCAAAGTTCAATGTTATTCCATGAGAAAATATAATTCCATGTATTTTTCGTTCGTGGAAGACTTGTGGGAGTCTCAGCAGAAAAAGTATTATCATTATTATTATTATTATACTTTTTTTTTTTGGGGGGGGGGGTTAGGGTTGTCAAGATTGTATTTATTTGATTTTCCCTAGAGCCATTATTATGACTTGTATAACTTTTCCCAGCTACATGGTATGTTTGTTATTTGATGTGTTGAGAAGCAATGGAGTGGCAGATGTTAGTTATGACATGCATTCTGGAAAGATTGCAGAGTGTACATGTGTACATGTAGTGAAGTAAAATGGAATGTGTACATGGACAGGGTGTTATAGCCCCAAAATAAAATTTGTGGTATGAAGTCGGGGAAAAAAAAGTTTTAAAATTACTACAAAGTACATGGAGCAGACATCACCTCCTCCCCTTGCCAAAGGAAAAAAAGTTTTAAAAATGATTATGAGTGCGCAATGACAGATATGATGGAACCTACATGTTAAACATACTGTAGCATCCTACACATTGTTACCTGTGTAGACTGAGCTATGGTGAATCACTTAAAATAATGTTGTTGCATCCCATCTACAAAAAAGGATCAATTACTTGCAGTGTAATCGTTATTATGATGAATATTTCACATGATGCGCCAACTACGGAAGTATTACAAAGAAGTCCAGTTAAATAAATGACACACAATCTAATGATATGTGACACCGATCTACCATTCCTACACAGTTGTGCAGGCTTAGTGTAGGTTTGGCATCATGTTATAGATAAATCCAGATGAGGAAGGTTTCATTACAGATTTCCTGTTGAAAAAAGGGTTTTCTGCTGATTTTATGTACATATGTATGTACTTTACATAACGATGAAGGGGAGCAATTTTTGTGATGCAATTTTTCCCAGGTTAGAAAGGAACCGATACACTGCCATGTATATTCCTATAATAAAATCAACTTTTGAGGTTGAGGCAAGCTGGTGTAAAATATTTTTTCAGGAAAACCTTGTACATACTGTAGTCAAAACAAAAATCAAGTCGTTCATTGAAATATAATCTTAACATGATACTCTAGGTGGGATCACAAGAAGCAACAGAGAACATAATTTTCTTCGACTACTGTACACAGACGTGTCCCCCCCCCTCTTCCCCTATCACTTTTGTACATGTACATGCTGTAATCTCCTGCCGGGACCTGCCCCAAACCATAAGAGAACGAAACTAGATTGTTAGTGCTTTTATATTTGATATAGAAAAAGTCATACAGCCATTGGCAATTATATTCACATGGACATAATATTGCACTGATATATGACAGGATTGAAATGCCCCCCCCCCCCATCCCATCCAACCCCTCCCCTAATACACCCAAGTCCAACTACATCACACCCCTACCACATCACACGCCCATTCCTCTAGTCACCGAAATTAATAAATCATACATCAATTTTGTCCAGCAATAATGACAAATCAGATTTTACAGTACCGATGTACATGTACCTACATGTAGTCCATTATTAATAATAATAATAATAATGATGCTCAGTTTTTATATAGCGCTTATTACAATCACTAAGCGCTTCCAAACTTGGAGATCATTGTCACAATACATAGCGCCTCTTTGTTTTAAATCTGGTCTCATAACATACTGTACAAAAGGATTTCTCACTAGTGCATGACGTCATTCTCTAGTTAGCTGGTGGCAGCTAGGCTGTGTTTCTGTGGATAAATCTCATGTTGACAGTGTTTATGACTCAACGTCATAGATATAACAAACAGAAGACACCTGCCTAGTAAAGATGAAGTCAGATTACTCGATCCACACAAAAGATATCCATGTACTGTAGGGTCTTCATTCCAGGGTCTATTGTATTGTGTAGAAGGCCATAGAGGGTCTATTTTGTGAGCAACATACATGTACATACAGCAAGTAATATATTTTCAATTTTGTGCAGAACAAATATTGGATTGCTTCTTTTGATACCTGTAGTAAGGATCAGATCAAACATCAAACCAATACCAGAACAAAGAGTGGAATTCCTCATATCCACTCAGAACCTTCTTTCAATTGTAGGCTTATTACACTGGCTATTCAATGTCTGAGCTACGATTCTATTTGATCTTTCAGAAATATTGGTTTCATGTACACAACTACACACACTCTACAAATGTACATGTAATGTAGTGATGGACAAAGGGAAAATATTCCACTGAGTGATAGGGAATATTGCATTGATTATTGAAGTTATTGAAGACATTGATTTGAATCTTACTGTACATTCAATTCAATTACAGTGTATGATAAAGATTTCATTTCTTTTCTACTTGTTTGAAGAAGAAGCTCTTTGTTGAAGAAAGCTCTTCCTGACAGATACATGTAAATGTCATATACAGTTGTATCTTCTTTAAAGATGAAGTTGAGTTCTCGTCATGCAATTGCATTGTGAAAGAAACGGTGTGGAATCGAACAGAAAAGGTTGATCATATAGCATATAAGAATTTGTGTGTATTGCAAGGTTCTGGAATCATCAAAATGATAAGAAATTTGGCCAAGTCTTGGTAAAGTTACAAACACTGTACACAGAAATATGTATATGGGACTACACGAACACGTGGCGTAAAATCCTACCCCTGAGTCTGAGTTTTACGATGTTACATGACATATTTAGAATATGAAGGCATTTGAAGAGCCATGCTTTTCAGGGAACATGTCTTATCTGAAGTTCTTCCACACTTGCATAATAAGAATGATAACGCTCACAAATTATTTGTCACCTCTTCCCAGAACTCAACCTTCTCTTTAAATACCAGAGGTCTCCCACAACTTCAACCACTTTTTACACTATTAAAAATACTTTGTTTTGCAGATAATATTAAATTTCCCTTTTGAAAAAAGTGTTGAAAAAAGGATACCGGTACCCATTATATATGGAAACATAAATATACATGTACATGTAGGTCCTTCTTGAATTTTGAATGTAATCTTTTATGGAGAATGAAGAATCACAGCATTAAAACAAAAAATAGTCTGAAACAGAGAGTAGTTTGCCAAAGAAACCACAACTGCATTTGTTTGTAGGTAATTTTCCTGTATTGTGGTTGCCAATTCATTTTGTTCTATTTTCTCTTCAAGAATTTGAACTTTATAGTGTTTTTATTCTTCATCAGATTCTTTCCAAAACCTTTCTTGGTCAATTTTTTTATATTTTTTAATCAACTAACCAGTGCCAGCCAGGATTGACTTGGTAGTTGAGAATTGCATTATGCCTTTTCCCTTATAAGTCACGAGCAAGTACTGTACATGTAACTAGAAATAATGTTGTGAATGTGCACTATAAACATGAAAAGACATTCCACATGCATGCGTACAGGCATAGAAGGATGTAGCTCATTCAAGTTTACAATCACCAGGTTTCTATTTACGTCTCTCTCACTTCATCTTCTCACCTAAATCATTTTTGGCAGTGATTCTATCAGCCCTAAATCCAAGTCTGTCCTCAGGGGGCAGCTTATTATGGATCTCAATTTAATTGAAGTCCTTACACTTCATTTTGACATTAGAGGGCAAGTATTATTGCCCTCAGGAAATATTCAATTGTGACTGAGAAATCACGAGAGCACCAAGTTAAAGAGAGAATCCAGAAAATTGAAATAATTAAATTTCCGATACAGCACATTATTAAAGGTGAATTCCATTCATATTGAATTAGGTATCGTTAGAAAGGTTATTTTCAGTTCTTCATTTTTGTTTTTAGGTTCATTGTCAATAAACATAAGGGGAAGGAGATATAATGGAATGAAGTTACGAGAATCAAGTTTTTCTGAGAGAATTTCGTCTACGATACCATTAGGAGGTTTGGGCGTGTGACGTCATTCCGTGGACTATTCACAACACGGTCACCGCGCGCATTCTATTCGCAATCAGATAGCACTGCAGGGTACATAATCAGAGTGAAAGTATAGATGTTATATCGGGATGATAATCATCAGTAAAAATGACAGAAGACAGCTCAGATGAACTAGAAATGAATAGAGTATGATGAAGAAGAAGTTATTAGCAGTGATGATGGTAAAGAAAGTGAAGATGATGGTGAATTGGGTGAATGTAAAGACGACAAGAATGTAAACGCTGATCGAATCGTGATGCGGGAGTTGCAGCTGCAGCTACCCTAGGAAGCTCCGAGACGACGCCTACGCCAAAGGCGTCGGAGCTTCAGCGGGTGCATAGGGACAGCGGGTTGGGCGACATTATCTCAAAATATGCAAAGGGAGTAATTAAAATTTTGGCTTACTAGCATCTGGATGGCCACTTGAAATTATAATTTGAAGAAGTCTTCGATGGGGAAAATGGGGTGATTCTTTGTTCTACCCCAACGATTCTTCCCTGTTGTATCGTCGATTCAACATGCATGGCGAAGAGAAAGTACCGCACTACCGCGCCGTCTCTTTGCCGAGTTTTTTTCTCGATCAGCAGACATTTCAACTAGACACGAAGTAATTACAAGCCGAGGAATAGGCCTACAACTGTTTTAGCTCACCTGCATTCTAATCGCGGTCTCCTTGCTTAATTTGTTTGATTGACAGACGTTTCAGCTAATTATAACCCGAGAAAAACAACTATTATCTCCCAAAAATGTCACGCTGCAATACACCGAAACACAGTGAACATGCACTGCACTACGAATGGCTGAGCTGAGCTATCGCGAGTTTTCCCCGTGCCACGAGATTCAAGTTACGCTAATTATCAAAACAAAACATAGGCGAAGCCGGTGTGTCAGGATCTGCAAGACGATCAATTTTACAGTACCAAACGTCAATATTTCAAGGAAACCAAACATCGGGAAGTGATCAATGCTTATATAATTGAAAGAATGTTTATTACTTTATATTCGATAAAACACTTCATTAAATATCACAAAAATTGCAAAATCTACTAAACAAATGACCCATGTTTGTGTACGTATTTACATTGAAATAGTATGTTGTACTTCCGGGTTTAGGAACAGTCCACGGAGATACGTCACATACACTACGTCACGAACGAGAATATCACCGCTTCCGGGTTCCTCTGCTTACACTATTGATCTTTCTAAGTCTAATAATAATTTAACAACACATGCAAATTTCTGTCAATCAATATATTGTATTCCTTATGTCATCAGCATTCCAACAATAGCAAACATGCATATTTTCATCACTTTCTTCCCAATTCACCTTTAAACATGCACATGTACGAACATGTACCTTCCCTCCTCCTCCCCCCCCCCCTCCTCCCCCTCCTCCTCCCCCCTCCTCCTCCCCCCTCCTCCTCCTCCCCCTCCCCCCTCCTCCTCCCCCCTCCTCCTCCCCCCTCCTCCTCCCCTCCTCCTCCTCCCTCCCCCACTGAAGTATAGAGTATATGACTTATAACTTATATATTCATTAAGGACATGGTCAATAAATATTTTCATACTTTGTATTATAATAAAGTCAATATAAACAAATTCAGAAGCACTGTAGGCTTTCATGTACATGTACCGTTACACATGAAGTATATGTCTATTGTTTTACATGCACAAAGCTTAATGAATATGTAGGTTTGGTTCCAAGCTTCAAAGTCTGGCTTAATCCACGGACAAAAAATGTCACTAAATAAATGCTCTTTTATGAAAGTGATACTGATTATTTCAGTAGTAATCTGAGTATTTTGAGTATTCTTGCGATGCATAATGACATGTAAATGTCTTTGAATGTGTCAAGGTGTGTCCCGACCCATTCATTCTTGTACTCTCCTTGTGTGTGTCTTACCAATCGCAATAGGGAGGTTATAATTATTAAACGTCATGAGGCCAGAAAACAGCTGCACCGTTTAGATAACGCCTTGATTACTTTCCCTCCAAATTTAATTGTGGGTACACCCCTACAGTTTCCTAGGCATGTGAAGATTCTCATGCCACAGATATCTAGAGCAGAGTCTACTGCCACTTCTCATTGTAGTTTCTTGGCACACACATAATTTACATGCAAAATTGCAAATACCTTTTTTTAGAGTGTTTGTTGTTAAAATCAATGACGATATGCATGAATTAACATTTTACTATAACATGAGATGTTATAGGTTTCCCCCAGCTACTATCTATTCACAAATGTATGTCAATGTATTAAGCAGGGCTCCCACTTAGCCAAGTTGGAGCCACGAGTTGTGGCGAGCTGGCGCGATCTTATGGCAAGCAGTTTTATCATTAAAACATATTTCTTGATATCACGAAATCAAATTCTTGATATCACTAATTCAATTCTTGATATCAAGAATTTCCATTGCTTTACAACGTAAAATTATTTTGTGATATCAAGAAATATGTTTTAATGATAAAATGGCTTGCCATAAGATCGAGCCAGCTCGCCACAACTCGAGGCTCCAACTCGGCTAAATGGGAGTCCTGCTTTACATTTTGATACCTTGTACATGTTTTCTTGTATTGCAATTCTGAGTTGTATATTTCTGACGGTGATTAACTGATTATAAAATTTGTCCCCTTCAGTGTAGATGTGATTTACTTTAATTAATTATTAGTCAACATTGAGGTATTGTCTGAGGTATGATCATATTGTATAGATCCATACATGCCCAACAACAACAACAACAATAACATCGGCAAACAGCAAAAGACAAATCTACAATATAAACCTGAGGATCACATTTATTATAAAGAAAAATTGTTGTACCAAGTTATCCCGACGATAGTATTAAATATGAAGAATGCAACTAATAGGGGGAGAGAATGGGGTTGTGAAGACATGAGATAACACTTCCCTTTCTTAGATTTTATTTTCAGGATGTGTCATTTGCTCCATTTCCAAAATAGTTTCTGCTAATTTAGCGTTCTTGGCAAGCGGCCATTCATTTAGTGGCCACCCAGTTTGATAAGGAAGTTATATTGTCAGGAGATTCTCAACCTTTAGGAAAGCTTGGCTCACGAAATGAATCCCATAAGTGGAAAGCATGTTAAAATACAAGATCCAAAATTCATGCATACTACACTGTCCATGTACATCTCAGTTATACTACCAGTACATTGTTACAGTAGTCCTATATCCTGGTGTAGAATTTTTCAATGTAAAGAAATGTGTGTTATATATGGGAACGAATTAATACCGGTATGCATGTAGTGCTATAATGTTGTACATGTGTTGTACTAGTTCATGAAGATGATAGATAAATGGTAAGGTTTAATAACCTGCCACTCAAAACACATTGGATATGAGACAGAGATCCTAAGACAGCTGCATCCTGACTCAATCTTACCACGCACCTACTAGTCTGGCATCTAGGACAAATCAATTAATTTCCTATAGATTCTCAATAAAAATATATCAGTTTGAGAGACGTACTGTACACTGTACAGATACATGTACATGTACATGTACATGAACGTGATTGTTTCATTTTGGCAAGGGAAAATATAATGGTTGTTGATATACATTATGGGAGGGTCTAGCACATGTTGATACCCTCCCCTATTGTTTTCTTTCCCTATGATGTGACAGCCAAACTTTTATTAAATCAACTGTTGCAAAGTTTACTCTGTATTAATATTGCATCCTCTCATTCCTTTGTGAGTCACATTGGAAAACTGCCAGGAGTCGTTCCTAAAACCAGAGTCCACTCCAATGTAATAATCACAGACCAAATTAGAGTGGGAGAATGAGAATGAAAACCTCACAGGTCACCAATAAATCTTGGCATGCTCATGTTAAATATGGATCACTTTGGGATTCAGATTAGCAGCAATGCATGCCCACTAAATGTTACCCAGATTTGCAATGTTGTTGATGATGTAGTTTTTCCAGTGTTTTTAAACCCTCTATTTACATTTAGGTATTGTCTGAAAAGGTGCAAGTCATTGTATTATTGATTTCATTACACATCAAAATATTGCAAGTAACGATAGATGATGTTTGCTTTGAAACAATTTGTTCGCATTATGTCTGTATGTATAACAGTGCACAAACCAGGAGTAAGTAAACGTCTGCAGTTGCTAGTTGCTACATAAATATATATTAGGCCTGTTACATGTCATGTATGTAAGCTTTTCATCATTAAAAGTATAAAATAACTCATACTTAATGCATCTTTCTTGTTCTATTCTTGCTCTAGATCCTAGCCCATGCAGACACCCTCCAGCACAGTGAGAACCAAGGCTTTGAGGAGAGACCTGCCTACCCCCACGTCATGACCGGTGACGCTCCAGTAGGGGCTTTCCCTGAACCTCCCCCATACTCAGGTATTATAGGAGGCATGGGACAAAGCACTGAATGGAAGCTACCCAAATATGAGGATCTACCTCCACCATATGTGAACCCAACCCCTACTGAAACAGGTATGTTTATATCAACAGTGATGGGGCCGGCCAACACCAATCTGGGTCTCAAATCTGCGGTTTCTTGAGACCCAATATGAAATGAATGTAATCTTAGGTTTTTCTTCTAATTCCTTGTCTCGGGACCCCTGTACCCCATAACAAAAAGCTTAGCGATTGATCGAACAATTGATTTTTGAGAATGATTGCATTGATCAATATCTGCAATCAATGGCTAAGCTTTATGTTGTGGGGCCCTGGTCTTGACTTCAACACTGGATTATAATGAAGCAAAAAAAAAGTAGAAGTTAAGGAGATTGGATATGAAAGATAAATTTTATACATTGTAGATGGATTGATAGAAAAAAAGATGTATAATTAATATTTTATGCAAGAGCTAGAAATATAATAGTAGTAATAGTAGTGATATTCATTTTTGTGTAGTAATTTTCATATTATAATTTCAAAAATTCTTATGGACTTCCACAGTGGTCAGAGAGTAAAAGATTAACACATATACTGTATAATATAGGAATATAGACAGACAGAAAAGACAAAGGCAGATGGAAAGACATACATGGATCTATACTCTAGATCCAATGTTGGTAATACCGTAACTTGTTAGCCTACCCTTGAAATACAACACAAGTCATGTTCATATAATATAACATTAGCAGATTCGGTTGAATATTGTTCCTTCAGTCAGAATTGCAGGTTTCTAATCCTGTTATGTTTTCCTTCTCTGTCCTGTTCCTTCCTCAGGTCGCAGTGCCTCAGAGATTACCACAGTGCCTATGCCATCATCACCATCAGCACCACCACCATCATCGATGCCGGTAACAGATACCACTCAATATTATCCTCCCCCTCCTGCCCCATCATCCCCTCCACCACCCCACTATACAATATCAGCCACGCCCACCTTAGATGAACAACGAGCGCAACAAACCACAGACCACACATCCATACGATCACCAGCAGAGTTTCAGAACTCATGAATAGGTTGCTGAACATTACTCTTATCTTTCCTTCTTTTCTTTTTTGTCTTGGTGTGTAATTTTATAGTCTTTTTGTTGATCATTTTCATGAAGAAATTTGGGTCAGGGATTCAAATTGAAGTTCAGTACATCACATCCCTCAAAGTTAGCAGTGTAAAGCTGTTTCATGAGGGCCAAACCTGTACAGTAATAATGGGTGAAAACTCCTGTTGCCTCTGGTAGGCAAATAGCCACAGGATTTCTTTTGTTGAAAAGCCAGCGTGATATTATGTTACGTCTTCTAGATACTCATTCGCGCACAAGCCATTGTTCAGTACATTGTTTGTGGGTGTGTTTGGAATAAAGGTAACTGGGGGATCTTGTTCATGCCAGGAGAAATCATGTTGTTTGAAGAAAAAAATATATACAGAACAGGATCACTGGTTCATCACAGCCATGTTATTCCTCAGCCAGATAATGCCCTGCAAATTTTTAAACAGAGATACATGTACATACTGATGTCTGGAAATGATTTATATTACTGAGGTCCATAAATGGGTGTATTACAATCTCAGTATTACATTCTTTGTATTTGCATAGTGTTGTTGATCACATGGAGCCATACAGTATGTTGAGATTATTGGTATTTAATCTTTGTAGGAGTTTGGTAGTCAAATTGGCAAGGTTGTGGTCATGTTTGTTTGTATGAGATCTTTCAGACTAGCTACATTTCTGCTTCCTTATCTGAACAATTTTTAAAGTAAGATTTGTTTGCAGTCAAAGCTGCTGAAATCAACTGCTTTTCTTTTATTATCTTTCTCAGTCAGACCTGCCTTTAACAGTGACCGCCTGTATATAAAAACCTCATTTCTTGTTTCTTTTTAATTGGTCTTTCTACACACATGTATGTAAATGCATAAATCTGAATGTATAATGGCTGTAAAAGATTTCTTTTACATAATATGTAGCTTAAGCATGTGAAATTTGTTTATAAAAGACTTGTTTTTTGTTTGCCTGTACTCATAGCCAAGTACTTATATCTCTATTTGTTTTACCGGTAAGCGATGTTTAGTAACACTTCTCTATTGTCTCAATCTGTTACTGTGTTTTTCATAACTTACCTACATGTCTCAAGTGATGGCACATTTAAATGCCATTGGCATTGCACAATGCAATACCGGCTCACCAAATGTGAGTTAATCAAAAACAACATGTCATTTCAAGAACATTTGAAGAACACTGTACACACAGTCAACTATTTGCAGTTCAGAACAGATGGTCGGGGCATCATAACAAGTTCATGGTAAACATCTCTAAGTGGAAACAGTCACAAATCAGAAAACATGTATTGACCAGGAATGATGATCATGGTTTGCTTGATTTCCTTCAGTTTAATGTTATTTTTGCCTTAAACTGAAGAGAAAAGAATAAGTGCAACAAGTAAATATTTATAGTAATATATAAGGACATGTTATCAAAAGGTGTGTGTTTCTATTCTATCATGGTTTTAGTTCTAATTTATGTGAAGATTGAGAATATTGCATTTGATTATAGCCTTGTGCTTGAGGTAAAGTCTCAAGATTTGTGAGAAATGATATGAACAAAGATTTCCTCAGCATTATCAAACAAATATTTCTAGGTCATCCCTTTCGCTCCCGCCTACTTAATACATCTCAACATAAATTTGTAGTTTATACATTTTCAAGCAAAGTCTGTGTCAAACAAGGAAATCTTTATTGAGACACTTTAACCGTCATCTTATTTTTTAAATTGTTGCACTTTGCTTTCTTCACAGATTTGTCTTTAGATTTTACTAACATATCTTAGAATTTGATTGTTTCTTTTTAAATGGTTTACATTTTATAGTTTGGGGATGTTATATTGAAACTTGTACATTATTTCATCAGAATTCTTTTATTTTCTTAGTCTTTGTGCATTTCCTTTTCTTTTCTGATATTTGTATCAATACTCATTTGATGACTCTTCAATTATGATATTCTGTGTTTAAATTTAATAAGTTCATAGTTTTATATATTTTTTAAAGATGAAGTGTAATTTTTGTAAACATGTTTGTAAATATGGAAATAACGTGCCACTTGTGGCAATGAATATACATGTAATTGATGTCTGTCTATGTATTAATTGAAATGTTATATCCTTTAAATCATTTTCAGTATATTCCACATGGTATATGGATGGTTTGCTCCCACAGGCATTTGGGGGAAATACCAGTATACTTCTATTTTCTGCCATTTCATGTATATTTTTTCCTTCTCAATTCCATTCACAATGTTCATGTATACATGTGGAGGTATGTTGGTTGCTTATGGAAGCTTGACATTGCATCAGTGAAAGAAAATGAAGTGTGTACTAAAAGTCACTGTACTTTTACTTAAAAGGTTGGAAGGGTATTTTGATGCCAGACAAAAATGCAGGTACATCATATTAATGTTTCCTGGTTTGGTGCCAACAAACTTATGAAAGTTAAAACCTTCATATTCATAATTTAACAATGAATAATCATTTTTTTAACCACCAGTATAAATTTCTATGACCTTCATACATAATACATGTATGTGAATATTAAAGTGTTTGACAGTAATATGTGTAATATGCAAGTCATTACATTGTATTTATTGCTATTGGTTTTCACATAACTGTCCATGACAACTAATGTACAGAGAAACAAGAATCTCAAATGATTGCTACGACATATCGTGCAAATCCAAACTGCTTGCATTATACAATGTTTTTTTCAGTTTATTTAATATATCGATGTACAATGTATGTCAAGTGAATAATGATGCTCTTGGAGTAATGAACAAATCTTCTCATTAAAATGTTGTTTTGCTGTCCAGAACAAGAAGAATACATTTCATTGATTGTATCCTGCAATTTGAATTCAGTTGTGTTTTCAAGCCAGGTTTCATTCATAGAGACATATGACATTTCTTTAGCCTCTTGTCATTCATGTACAATGTACAAAACAAAAAGTCCATCACACTGAGGCCTCTACTCACAAAGATGATTTAAACTCCAAACAATAGTTTAAACCACCCATTTAAAATAGGTGTCCAAAAAGATCAAAAAACAATTGTTTGAGGAGGGGTGTGTGTTTTTTCCCCCTTAAATAAGGATGAAGACCAAGATTTGTTCATTTAAAGAGAGAAGAAAAACAGAGTAAGGGCTAGAGCAGATTTGTTGAGCATTTTCCCCTCAGAGTTTGATTGTTTTTGTCATTGTAAATTTGCCCAGCTGTGGCCATCCATATTACATTTAAAACATTTAAAACATTGGACAAGTGGGATTAGACCACCTTTGTGTTTCTGCCTACGGTATATGTACATTCCAGTAGGTATGGCATTCTTCATGAGTAAGAGAGTCTTCAAGATCAATTAATGTTTATGTCGAGCAGGCTGTGGTTGTCTGGGTACCTAGGAGTCTATTCTTAGGCAATAAAAGACAACATGACGACACAGGAAATGTGATTAGTGTCACCAAGCCAGAGATCATACATCATTAATACATAGCAGAATGTATCAGGGCAGTACCAAGTAGACGCATGATATTTAGGGGTTGGGAGGGGGGTAGCTTAAACTGTACGGTTTGATATTATAATGTTATAATATTTTATTAATTTGAATAAGAAAATGAGCACCATATGTGCAGTCTTCCCAACATGGTGTGTATACACTATGATATACATTTACTTTGTATTTTAAAAGCCTGTGTAATCTAGCTAATCATATAGGCTACCGCAAGCTTGTATACATGAAGTATTGTAACCAGTATTGACCAACAGTTTGAAGAAAATGGCCTAAAACATCGATCCCTCTTAGAAACGAACATTTCTTGTAAAAATGGCTGCTTAACATTCTGATTAAGTGACATAATTCTCAGATGTCAGGAGTATAATTAGCATTTGTTTTTCATATTTTAGAGCATAAATCAAAGAGTTCAGATTTTCACATTTACTATAGTCGTGCGAACATGTATGTGTCAATATATTTGATATAATTTATATCTATTGATTCTATGGTGAAATGCGCCTTTACCACATGGCAGCTTTACCCTTACCGAAAATGCAGGCTTATTTAGCCTGCTTTGAACCTGCGTCTGGCCTGCATTCTTAAATACATGCTTATTATTCTTTTGCATGTTAAATTTTAGCCTGTATTTTGCAAAATCAGTCTTGCATGTTTTAGCAGGTTAAATTTTAGCCTGCATTTTGCAAAATCAGTCTTACATGTTTTAGCAGGTTAAATTTTAGCCTGTTATTAGCATGCATTTTGCAAAACACAGTCTTACAGTTTAAGCAGGCTAAATCTCAGCCTGCAGTTTAAAATTAGCATGCGTTTTGCAAAATACAGTTTTAGCAGGTTAAATCTTTAGCATGCCAGATGAGATGCAGTTTAATCTTTAGCATGTAAATTTCTATCATAATTTGTTAAACCTGCAATCTGAAGAAATGTCCTCTGAGCAGGTTTAGAACACAAATTTAACCCGTTATTGTTTTTTACATGTAGCCTGCAGGTTATTTTTCACATGCACGTTTAATGTTATATATCAGGGGTGATTCGAGAGTTTAAACAAAAATAGGTTCATAGAAAGCCGAGCAAGCGAGGTTTCGAGCGCTTGGGGAGGCATCCCAAGACAAAAATCCAATTGAAACCAATTGAACACCAATTTAATTTTCATTTTTTCAATTGGTTTTAATTGGTCTCTGAATGGGACTTTAATAGGACTTCAGTTGGTTTCGAATGGTCAAGTTTGGCCCTATTGGACCAATTGGCCTAGGCCCCATTAGACTTTAATGGGAACTCAATTGGTTTCAATTGGACCAATTGGCCCTATTTTGGACTTCAATTGGTCCAATTCAGTTTCAATTTCAGTTTATTTTCATATTTCACATGTTTATTTCATTACATTTGGCATGTTACATGTTTTGTAATCATTTTTTGGGGGGATGCATTTATACAAACGAACAGAATAATACATAAGACTAAGTTAAATAAAGGAAGAAATATGATGGAGCCTAAAGAGAGAGCAATGCTTTTAGGTCATAGTTATAACATTGATATAGTCTTGTGTTTATTAGATATCGTAATTGGATTAAATTGCAACTTATATGAAGAAAAGATATATTTGAAACCAATTGAAAACCTTACAGTCTATGGGGCTGATTGGTCCAATTGAAGTCCCATTTAAGTCTTATTGGGGCCAATTGGTCCAATTGAAACCATTTGAAATATCTAATGGGGCCAATTGGTCCAATTGAAACCAATTGAAATCCCGATTAGAGTCAAATGGGGCCAATTGGTCCAATTGAAACCAATAAGACCAATAGATCTACCAATAGGAACAATATAAACCAATAAGACTAATTGAACCCAATGGGACCAATAGAAACCTTCATTTATGTTAGCCTGCCTTTTCGATTAGCATGCTAAAATTAACCTGCAATACGTATCTCATGAATATTCATTATTACTTTACACGTCTCACAGAAAAATACATTTATCATGATTAATTGTTAAGCAACTTATGACAATTAATGCACATATCAATTTTGTGATTGTATTTTTCTTTGGCAATTATTGACCAATAGATTATTTGTCTGATCACACTTACATTCACGTTTTAGCAATAGATATATTGATTATACGATTACTAACCAATTTAAATAGCATGTATGTTTTCTATATATATGTGTATGAAACCTGTACTTTTACAAAAGTCAATCTTGTATTAACTTCAAATGATCTTTGTGATGGAGTTAGTCTAATGCAATTGAGATTAGAATATTCCTATTGGTGGACACTTGCAAATATTGATTATGATGTATCAATTTATCCCTCGTTCCTCGACCCGAGTCGATATACCAATAGAAGTCTTGTACTGATAATGATGGCAATCAAATATCTTCATTTTTGTTAGCCTGCATTTTAGATTAGCATGCTAAAATTAACCTGCATAACTTACATATTTCAGCGTTTTTGCACGCTAATAAAGCAGGTTAATTTTGCATACTAAAAAAGCAGGGCAATTTTGCAGGCTAATTGAGCAGGTTAAAATGATTTTGCAGGCTAAAATAAGCCTGCTTTCAAAATGTACAGGCTAAATTAAGCCTGCCTAATTTGCATATTTCGGCGTTTTTGCAGGTCAGTGCTTGCTAAGGAATTAGCCTGCTTTTTAGCAGCTATGCAGGCTTGATGCAGGCTATAAGCAGGCCTGCCTTTTCGGTAAGGGTATGGCTCATGATTAACAAAATTGGACCATGTACAAGATATTTCACATGTAATGGCAACATGGTTTACATAATTTTTTCTCCAATAATATTATATTAATTTTGTTGGTGCTTGGCATGATGAATTGACTGAATTCTAACGGTAAACACAAGTCTGAAGGCAATCTGGACTTTACCCCTCCACAATTTTAACACCTCCACAATTTTAACACCATGCTGTAGGTACTGTATATCCCTGTATAAAGATCCATGACTTCAAGACTGACGTGTTTCTTTGTATATGTCTGGTCAGCATTATGGTAATGAGGTTCATTCCATGTTAAAACAGACACGTCCATGCATTCAACATTCCTAGAAAATGATTTTTTTTTCTTCTGATAGAGTGAACCACATCAGAAGTGGTCATACATGGCACCAAACAATTAAATGTGTTGCAGTTCCCAATATCTTATTACTTATCTGAATATGACAGCACTTTGATTTTGAAGGTGTACTGACCGAACTGTGTGGTGTCCACATTTGCACTCACTACAGGAGTTCAATATTTGACTATGATTTTCATATTTCTTACACCTTAAATATTGGATAAGAGGGCAACTCCAAGACATTTTTTCTTCTATACATCTTTGTATGTAATGTCAAGTCAATGTTATACATGCTATTACGCATGTAACTGTCTCTGAACTGTGTTGTGTGTTGTCTACATTTGCACTCACTACAGGAGTTCAACATTTGACTATGGTTTTCATATTTCTTACACCTTAAATTGGATAAGAGGGCAACTCCAAAACATTTTTTCTTCTATACATCTTTGTATGTAATGTCAAGTCAATGTTATACATGCTATTACGCATGTAACTGTCTCTATCATGATCAAAGCAATTTTTTGAGACAAATGAATATCGTTTCTTTAGTGCTTTCCACATGATTATGGTATTTACCACATTAAAAACTCTTATGCACTGATAAACAGTGCTGTGTATTATAGCACAAACTAACATTTTGTTTTCATTTTTTGTTTATAATGTTCACCCAAGACAAGTGCAAGATTTTGAAAAGAGAGAGATGGGGAGGGAGAGAGAGAGAAAGAGAGAGAGGGAGGGGGAGAGAGAGGGAAGGGGGAGAGAGAGAGAGGGGGAAGGGGAAGAGGGAGAGAGAGAGAGAGAGAGAGAGAGAGAGAGGGAGGGAGGGAGAGATGCTAACCAATCTAGTTTACAGTACAAATATATTTACTCTGTTTTTCCTGCACAAACATGAAGTACATGTATACGCTATAAAACAACTAGGGTAGGTTCATAATACCCATTCATATTTTCAAGTTTTTATTGATAACATTTTCCTTATGCAAGCATAATAGCTAAACAAAATGAATTTGTTAACACAGCTAGCTATGGCTGCACTGTAGTAGCTTGCCTCTTGAGCAGTGAGCTCCTTACAAAGAAAGATCCTTGATGGAAAGATAACGACTGCAAGTAAATTGTGTACTTATTCATCGTCATAGTAACCATGTCACTCCAAGTCCACTTGCGCCTTGCTGAAGTTGTTCATCAAGAATACTGCCTTTGAATATCAATGTCATAATTATACAACCTCGTATATATATTTTTTTGTCCTGGTTTTAATGGGGAGAAGAACACAATGGCAGTAGAGCAACAAAGAATCTTGGATAACGAATACGGTGGTCAATTATGAAAGGCTTGATGCTGTATTGCTACACTGGGGAATATATCAATGCTACAAAATTCAACTGAATGGACAAGTTTCACTCTTTTGTACATCTTTTTTTTCTTCTTATTTCAAGAAATTTCACACATGTACGACATGACGCTTAACAAATGAACACAATACATAATCTTTTTACATCTCTTGGAATAAATGTACACATGCACATTATTCTTTTATTGAAACATACTAAAAGTGGAAGACAAGTTTACATTGAAAAAAATGTAGATTAAGTTGTTAAATTATTTTAAACAAGGGAAACGCTCTTGGCGGTCTCGCCTGCATAACGCAATTCAATATGATAAACCAGAACGTCAATGACGTAGCGCTCATCCGCATCTCGCAACAACAAATATCGTAAATTTGATGTGGTACACTATTGAACTAGTCAAAAAATAAAAATTTGATGCCCTGGAAGGGACATAATTTCATTTCATTTGCATAAAGTACCATAAATAATCAATGGAACAAAATCTCACAATTCTGTGTAGAAGTTTAATGTTCCAAATTTAGCTCTACCAGATAAGGAAACCAAATCAAAATCGGTCAAGAAATGAGGGAAAAGAAGCAATTTTTGTTATTTTTGGAATAAATTTGCATAAATTACCATAATTAATTAATGGAGAACAATTTCAAAATTCTGTGTAGAAGTATAGTGTACCAAAGTGAGCTCTACGATATAAAGCAAACCAAATCAAAATCGGTCGAGAAATGAAGGAGAAGAAGCCTTTTTTGTGATTTCGAATAAATTTGCATAAATTAGCATAGATAATGAATTTCACAATTCTGTGTAAAAATTTTAAATCCCCCTCCTAGCCCTATCATATGAAACATTCAGAATCAAAATCGGTTGAAAAATAACGAAGAAGCATTTTTAAAATCTTGATGTTCATGCCACAACAAAGTCTAAGTTTGTTGACCTTAAATGACCTTTGACCTTAACTAAGTGACCTGAAATTATTCTCACATGATTGGGGAGACTTGATAACCCTATAGTCCAAGTTTCATTGACTAAGAACTTATACTTCCAAAATTATATCAAAAATTCAAAAACTTAACCTTAGGTTAAGTTTTCGATGATGATGCTACAACATAGTCCAAGTCTGTTGACCTGAAATGACCTTTGACCTTGACTTTGTGATCTGAAATTCTACACACATGATTGGGGATACTTGATTACCCTATAGTCAAAGTTTCATTGACTAAGAACTTATACTTTAAAAATTATATCAAAAATTCAAAAACTTAACCTTAGGTTAAGTTTTCGATGATGATGCTACAACATAGTCCAAGTCTGTTGACCTGAAATGACCTTTGACCTTGACTTTGTGATCTGAAATTCTACACACATGATTGGGGATACTTGATTACCCTATAGTCAAAGTTTCATTGACTAAGAACTTATACTTTAAAAATTATATCAAAAATTCAAAAACTTAACCTTAGGTTAAGTTTTTGATGTTGACGCCGCCGCCGCCGTCGCCGTCGTCACCGGAAAAGCGGCGCCTATGTCTCGCTTTTTGCTACGCAGGCGAGACAAAAAGCACACAAGGTAAGTTTAGAATCTATAAAAACAATTAGTATCTTTGTACAAAATTTGGCATGATTATGACTTTTCACAATAAACGGAATACCTTGTACATGCGAGTTGTTAGATAAAATAGAGCAACTATGTGATGAAGTTGTCATATAGGATTGCAAGGGAGTGAGTTGGATTTCAAAGTGAATAGACAAAAACTGTGTAGATAATACAAGAGTTTCAAATGGGATAACACTGCATTTAATGAACACATCTTCCTGGCCGGATGTTTTATGTTGCACTTAAGCATTAAAAACTTGATTATAAAATTATCGTATATTTTGGTGTTGTTGCTGTTCCATTGCGTATTAAATCATTATTCAGAACTAAAACCACTTTTAAACACAAATCTGCAATACAAACAGGAGCAATATCTTGTTTTTAAAAATCTTTTCACCGACTGCAATACATCACATAAACTCATTGACTCTAGTGAGTGGGGTAGTAAAACTGCAAGCAATTCGGTCAGTTATATTGTAACTGGTAAAGCCCTGGAAAAAGTTAGTATAAAATCATCATTAGTACTATATAGAATATATCATTGTTTTTAGTTACAGATTCTTATCAATGATATCAGTGAACAGGGGCGGATCTAGCTTTTTGCTAAGGGGGGGGGTTTGACCAAAATAATGACGATGCGGAGCATCGTCCACGAGCCGCGAAGCGGCGAGCCGATTTTTTTGTGGGTGTTTATTTGAACCCCGTAAGTGATGTTTTCCTGGCATCTATTAACACAATGGAGACCATAAAAAGCAGTGCATGATAACGTCTTTTTAAATCAAGTAACAGTTAAATACACAGTTATATCCAGAGTTATCATGTGTTTGGTTAAGTTACCAGATGAGTTGAATATCTTCTCACAATATTTGCACTTGAAAGGGTTTCTCTCCAGCGTGCGTTCTTTTTTCTTTCTTTTTTTCTTTTTTTTCTCTTTTTTTTCCCTTTTTTTTTTTTTTTTTTTTTTTTGGGCCGCCCAAGGGGGGGGTTTAAACCCCCTAAACCCCCCCCCGTAGATCCGCGCCTGGTGAAGACAAAATTGCACAATTATTCATCAATGTCTTGTTATTTAAACTGAGCTGTATGCACAAATAAACACTGTAAGACAAATTAGAATAAGCTCTTGTAAAAAAATGTTTTGGTGATACTCATGATCATCCTCAAGTAATTTGTGTCAGGTCAGTAATTCTGTAATGACCTAACAGATGCACAGAAACACAAACACACATCCTCATCCTCACACACACACATGTACACCCACACCCCTACCCACTACTCAAGCACACCCACACACACACTAACATATAACTTCAACCTGTACCAATAAAAATTAAATATTTCCCATGAATTCTAGAATAAATATGTATATAAATATATAACAATTTCATTGTTTTGTTAGTGAAATTAATGCCCCCAAGACAAAAAATCAAACACTTAACAGTATTATGAAGAAAAGAAATGTTTCCTTATCCTCTGCCACTTGTTAATCACAGTAATTACACTGTATATAAAACTTACTTCTACATATACAAACTTAAATTCATTCAGCTGGGATCTAAATCATTTCTTCAATTTCCTTAAATCATGCAGCAACAAGGCAAGATCGAAAATACGGTCTCAAGGATTTCCATCATTACAACCATCTTGACTATTAAGTTGTTTAAATAGACATTTCAAAATATTGCTACAAGCATATAGAACAAAATTGAATGCAAAGAGGCAGTAATACTATTATACCTACCACCAAAATCGATTTGCCAAAATCTATTTGCCAAAATCTACTTAAATTCAATCTATTGCAAAATGCATCTCATGTTACTGTAAAATACAAATAAGTACATCAAATTGAGTTTATCATTATTGAGTTTTAATACTGAGTTTAGAATCATTAAACACATCTAATGAAAAAAGAATTCTATTTATTGTGCTTTCCCCCAAGAGCTTTCATGAGATGAATATGTTTTATAATCGAGTTGCAGAATAATAGTCTGGACAGTGCAATTAAGACACAACCAGACATTAAAGGTAATACAAAGTTTTGGGAAATTTTGAAAAGTGGGTGGATAGTGAATCTTTACAATTTTGATATATTTGGATGCCCCTCTGGATGTATTAAAAGCACTAACAAAAATAGCCCCTAAAACACTTTTGTTTTTGAGAAAAATTGAATATAAACATTTACCGGTGCTCCCGGTAAATTTTGATAAATTTCAAATAGCGCCTATGGCCGTGCAATGGTAGCTGCGACCATGAAAATCTCAGAATATGTAGTTGTGATATATAATTTCCAAACGGGAATAGCTAATCGGTCGATTTTAGTCAAGAAACATTGTTTCATAGCTAAATTAATATCTTGACCTTGAGAGGGAGCTAAACAACATAAAGAGTTTATTATTTATAATTTCATAACTTTAGACTCGATTTCAACCGCGACAACGATCAATGAATATTGTAGGAACGCATATGCTTCCAATATGTTAATTTGAACCAAATTCATGACCCCATACCAAAACTTTGTAATACCTTTAACATTTTCCATTGCTGAATGAAATATTACACAATACAATGGGCTCTTTCTTTTTTAATTGGTTTTCAAATCATATATTGTTTTAAAGTTGACTGGGCAAGGTTCTTATTATATCTGTGGATTTATAAATAAGTTTCAGCTTTTATTTCTGCATGACAATAATTAAATTACACAACAATAACTTCATTGAACTTAAATTAAAAAAGAAAAGAAAAATGGTATGAATGCATTTTAAATACATGTATTCCCATTCTACATGTAGTACTGTATGAATTGATGTGAATAAAAATCATAACAATAACCCAGACATGTTGCAGCAAAATTTTAGCTCTTGTAATTGCTTTATGACGAGATGGATGTACAGGTACATGTTCAATAAAAGTTTTATACCATTAACTGAGGTCCTCTCATGTAAAAAATATTCACAAGTCTTTCCCTAAATCCATGTCTAGACTACCAACCTACAAATCTGAAACAATATGTCTCTCCTTGTACACCTATAAGCCTCTATCATGAACAAACATGAAAGCATGATGGTCATTTCACCGAAAATGTGATGAAAATATTTCAGAAAATCCTTTGAAGTTGTTGCGTATATAGTATAGAGGTGTCGTGGACGAGTGGATACGTTGCCGGACTGTCGATCTCAAGGTCCGCGGTTCGAATCCCACCGCGGCACTAATGTCCTTTGGCAAGACATTGATCTACATTTGCCACACTCCACCCAGGTGAAGTAAATGGGGACCGGTAGGAAGTAATTCCTTGAATGCTGTGAGCACCGACATCGGTAGCCTAGCAGAGCCGGGGTAATATTGGAGCGCTTTGAGCACCCTGCAGGGTGGATATGTGCGCTATATAAATATCCAATATTATTATTATTATTATTATAGTATATCATTCCACCACCATAACCAATACACCCTGTGTCTATTATGACCCTTAATAGGCAGTAACATCATGTGAGTAACCCTACGAGGGAAGGGGGGGGGGGGGGGGAGGGGTATTACATCATTCCTCTACCTCTAGCTGTAGACCCTGTGTGTCCAGCTTCACCTCATGAACAGTCACGTCTTGGGTGCCCTGTAAGAAGAAAACAGATGAAATAAAGAGAATTTAGCTACAACAGTCTTGATCATCACCATTACTTCCTCCTTCTCATCCTTCTTTATCTCCTGCTTCCGCTTCTCGCTTCTTCTTCTTCTTCTTCTCCTCCTCCTACAACAATCTTGATCATCACCATTACTTCCTCCTTCTCATCCTTCTTTATCTCCTGCTTCCGCTTCTTCTTCTTCTTCTTCTCCTCCTCCTACAACAATCTTGATCATCACCATTACTTCCTCCTCCTCATTTTTTTTCTTCTCCTCCCTCCTCTTCTCCTTCTTCTTCTTCTCCTCCCTCCTCTTTTTCTCCTTCTCCCTCCTCTTCTTCTTCTCCTTCTTCTTTTCCATTTTCTTGTTGTTTTCCTTTTTCTTCTTCTTCATCTCCAATATTTGTTATAAAATACCCTCATATTCATATCTAATATTTCCCTTCAATGATAAACATTCTCCCACTGATGATCTATTATGACTCATCTGTTTAATGTAGATCCCTGTACATCATCAAAATTATCATAATCATGTGATCATCATCATAAGTAGCAGTATAATCATCAGCACAATAAACAAAATTACCATAATTATCAGAATATCCATCAATGCTGATAATGCCATTATCCTTTACATCATCATCTTCATTCTAATCCTTATCATAATCAGCAGCAGCAGTCATCATCCACATTTACAATCCCTTCAAACTTACCAGCTATGATCTCTCTGATCTTGATTGCCTGATTTGCTTCCTTGGTCAAGACATACATGGAACCTCCTCCATAAACACCAACACCATCACCATCACCATCACCATCACCATCATCATCATCATCATCATCACCATCACCATCAACATCATCATCATCATCACCATCATCATCATCACCATCACCATCATCATCATCATCATCACCATCACCATCACCATCACCATCACCATCACCATCATCATCATCACCATCATCATCATCATCATCACCATCATCATCATCATCATCAGTACCACTACCGTCATCACCACCACTGTTTTCATCATCAGCACCACTATCATCATCACCACAACCACTATCATCATCACCACCACTGTCGTCATCATCAGCACCACTATCATCATCACCACCACTGTCATCATCATCACCACCACTATCATCATCACCACCACTTTCATCACCATCACTATCATCATCACCACCACCACTATTAAACATCATTACCACCACTATCATCATCAACAGCAGCAGCAGCATTATCCACATGTACACTGTACAAACACTTCCATCACTATTAACCTCAATCCACCTAATTACGGTATCTTACCTCAATACCAGCTATGATCTCTCTGATCTTTGTTGCCTGGTTTGGCTCCTTGGTCAAGACATACATGAACCCTCCTCCTCCAGCCCCGGCTAAGACTTGACCATGAACGATTGGTTTCAGAGCGGCCATCATCAGAGAGACGATACGAGGCTCACTGCCTGGTGCCATTATCTTCTTCTGTGACCAGTAGGTATTCATACACTGACCAACCTTCTTAAAGTCTCCTGAAATATTACATTTCATTTAAAATCAGTTATTACATGCAAATGCTAGAATGGACATTTTGAAAAAATTATATGATATTCAGAATAAAGATTTGCATGTGTGTGGGGATATTTAGGCTACAGCCCATGAGCAGTATCGGTAAACCTCAAATATCAATTGATTTTGGTCTGTAAATAGTAAGTTACATGCATTTATAATTCAAAAATATATTGCATATTCTATACCTCTCTCAATAAAAGTAATGACCTGGACTTGTTCCACTTAATTCTATGTTCTTCTCATCTTTGTATGCAGTAGCTTTCAAAAACGTATTTGGGTTTTCTCAAGTTGTGAACAATTTGAGGGTTACATTATCAATATCAAAGGTGGGGGAGGGGGGGGGGGGGTTATTGCAGGCGCGGATCTACGGGGGGGGTTTAGGGGGTTTAAACCCCCCCCTTGGGCGGCCCAAAAAAAAAAAAAAAAAAAAAAAAAAAAGGAAAAAAGAAGAAAAAAAGAAAGAAAAAAAGAAAGAAAAAAGAACGCACGCTGGAGAGAAACCCTTTCAAGTGCAAATATTGTGAGAAGATATTCAACTCATCTGGTAACTTAACCAAACACATGATAACTCTGGATATAACTGTGTATTAAACTGTTACTTGATTTAAAAAGACGTTATCATGCACTGCTTTTTATGGTCTCCATTGTGTTAATAGATGCCAGGAAAACATCATTTACGGGGTTCAAATAAACACCCCCAAAAAAATCGGCTCGCCGCTTCGCGGCTCGTGGACGATGCTCCGCATCGTCATTATTTTTGTCAAACCCCCCCCTTAGCAAAAAGCTAGATCCGCCCCTGTATTGTATTAGTATGTCACTTTGAAGGCACTCTTAAGCTAAACATAAACTCTCATCATACTGTTAATCTTCAAGTATCCCATGAAATATTCAATTCTCTTTGCCCTAATCATATATCTACCTCTTTGTATTGCCCTTGCACATTCTTCTGCATTGTCTATGAGCTGCTGACAGTTCTGTACAATGAGAGGCTGTCTGGCATACCAGTTACGAATTACATCCTGAAGGAGATTCCTGCATCGGTAGAGAAATGTTTAGGATCGGTCACTTTTAACATCTCATTTTAACATCTTATTTTAATGCCCACATTTCATAGGAACACTTACACATTGCATCAGACAGAGTGACATCTATTGAGATTGGTTTAGGTCTGATATCTGGACAGTATTTCAAGCAGTGTTCAAATAATAACTAAATAAAAAAAACCTAGCCCTGCCCCCCCCCCCCCCCTCCCTCCCACCAAAAAAAAGGAAAAAAGAAAAGAAAGATAGAACAAGAGAGAGAAGCTACTGGAGTCATTTGGAGAAATAATATTCAATGGTTTAGAGATGTCTTTCTTTATTCTTTCATTTTCTAATAAATGTGAAACATATACAAATGAAACTTAGAATCATACTTTATAATCTATCTGAAGTACATTTAGAACATGCTCCATTCTCAAGTACAGCTAGCTCCTTTACCTTGCTAGTCGAGTCTTGCCAGTGTAGACCAGTATGAAATGTTGGTTGAAGTATTCTTGGTCCTCGTTACTGATGGGTACAGCAGAGATCTCCACTTTGCAAGGGAGACCAGGGCGGGTACGCCCAATGTTAATCAAAGGTGTCAGACCTGTGGGGGGAGCGGGGGAAGAAAGAGATTGAAAAAGTAAAAAAAGGAGGATAATAACAAAGAAAAAAGCAACAAAAATGAAGCAATTTTTGTTCACAGTACATACATGTACATAGTAAATCAAACTATACTCTGCCTTTCTCGAGTGTACTATTTCATTTAATGTCACATATTATATACCTCACTTAAGTAATCCAGCAATCTGATTGGTCGAAATTGCATTCATAAACTTTAACTGTTCCCGAAAATTCGCAGTAACCATGGTTAAAACAGACCTATTTTTCCAATAACCATGGTTATTGGGAAAATAGGTCAGTCTCCATGGTTACCCCATAGGTTTACATGTTAAAAAATGGTTTGAGCGATCGAGGATACCGTACGTGTGTGAAAAATTGGTCGGTATTTTCATACAAGACAAGACAATTCCAAACAAGACAAAAATGGCTCAAGAATCTCTCCCAAGATTTCAACTTATCAAATGCAAGACTCGCTGACAGCAAGAACAACAAAAAGGGTACGTGAAATTATCCATAAACATGTTCGTTTAGTTGCTGAAAAAGCATAGACGTATAGACTCTAGACGAAAATAGATCTAGTTGTCAGCGCACCCGATGTTGTGTGTTAAAATTATTCCCATAGAGATTGTACGCAATGCATTCTCTATGCAGTCTACGTGCATTCCGCGACCATGCAAAAAAGGTCAAGTTTTTTTTTCAATTCGAGATTCAAACCTTTATAACCTGTTGTGATCCTGAAGGTGATACTCAATAAGTGAGGTGTCATATGAAAGCGCAGGTTCTTCTCCATATTCCCCACAGGGCCGACCCACCCCCAAAATTGTAAAAATATCTTGCTTAGACTAGAATCTAGATCTAGTCTACTCTCAAAGATACACTCATAAAAACAACCGTGCAGATAAGGTGGTGTCATTAGTTGACTCTTTTGTTTTCGGCATATAAAAGTATTAATGACTGCTTTAATATTCGAGAAATAGTTGTTTTTATACGCTCTCGGGAAGGTTACAATTGGGCTATTGCCCTCGGCACGCCTCGGTCAATAGCACAATTCTAACCTTCCCTTGAGCGTATAAAAACAACTATTTCTCTCAAAGCAGTCATTAATACTATACCATACCACTGGAACCAAGGAAATAAATGTTTACCTCCTACTTGATCTTGCCAGCCACCACCGGTTGTCAACATCTGCTCAAGATGAAGTACCTGAAACATATTCAGAGCATAAACAAATAAAAAACACTGTAATCCTGATTTCAGTCTATCCTATTGACTACATTATCATCATCAACATCATCACTACCATCATCATCATCATCATCATCACCATCATCATCACCACCACCAATATCATCATCAACACTATTGCCATCATCATTAGCATGACCATTACTATCATCATCACCATCATCATTAGGATTACCACCACCACCATCTTGTCGTCATCTTGGCCACCATCATCATCACCATCACTATCACTATCATCACCACCACCACCATTATCATCATCACCATCCCCATCACTAATATTATCATCATCAACACCATCACCATCATCATCATCTTCACTAACTATCATTATGATTACCGATTTGCTCGACCACAACATCATATTCTATATCGTGATCAACATGATGTACACTAACATCATCATTATCATATTCTGACAATCTGGAAAATGCATGTGCATATATGCTTTTATAGTTCGTTAACTTTGTCTCAGATTCTGAAACAAAATCCTGGATTTAGCTCATGCTGCAATGATAATTATAAACCTTTAGGTCAGTCAGGAACCCCATGACTTTTACAAGCCAATCGCCTGTCTGATTATCAAGATATTTATGATTGGAAATCGAAATACAATTTTGCATCTTCCTGACGGTTTTCATAACATTACAGTCTATTGGGGAAAACGAGTATGATAAAACAGGTCACTCAAAGATTTGAACTTTTTTGAGGCACTTCTTGATCATTTTGAAGCGCGATTTTTTTTAGGGCTTCAATATTACACCATTACACAGACACTGATAACATAAAGGGCCGTGCATCTCAGATTTAACATTGTTAAACGATGCCTTTAAGTTAAATAGTCCAAGCAATAAAGATATCATCTTACAGCATGAATCAGAGAATCTTGGTCATAAGTCTTTCCAGAAGCTCTCCATAAGGCAGCCATCACTCCACCAGCTAAGATGCTACTAGTACCAAGACCTGTCCAACAAGAGATTAGCAATTCATATAGTATATAGTAAACCACTATGATGAAACTTCAATCCTTGTACATATATCATTTCCATATATCATCTGTTCAGTGCAAGAAGGGCATCAACTCATAAACCTCAACACAGTTTAAAATTATGGAATTTTTTTAAGAAACAAAAAGTTGTTTTTATTACAATCTTATGACGCTCATTGTATTATATTGCCCATTTATTATTTCCCAGTCCTATTTTCTTTCTTTTTCTTTTTTTATCATTTGAGGGGTCCACAATTGTACAAGCATTGCTTTTTAGTGGACCCCTCTGTTTCAAATATATATTCCTTAATTTTTGTAAATGAGAATAATTGCTTTGTAATGTTATGTTGGAAACAGAACTAAAATTGGAAAAAAAAAGCCCAGTGATATATACATCATATCATATCATATATCATTTTTTCTGCTTTCTTTCTTCTTTGTCAACTCATGTGTTTTTATGTCACTATAATCATTTGTATATCACAGCAGAGATATCATAAGACTGCTAGGCTAAACTTGAGGTGATAAAGTAATGGCTTCTTCAATCAAATGATATTCTTTATAGTTCATCACAGTCTTCTTCAATTTTCCTGATAGTAAATTTGAACTGACCTGAACCATGTGGTAAGTCTGCCCAGGTGTGTAGTACAAAGCCTCCTCCGTATCTCTGCTCTAACTGATCTTTCAGACTTTGAGTGCTTGGAAAGGTCACGACCTCTGCACAGACGAATGCTGCCTTCAATAATGCTCCTAAACAATTCAAGAATAATTAACTCTATCATCTCCAGATTTGTTTTGATATAAAGTCACCAAATGTAGTGGTAACAGGTAAATTCACATTTCAAACTAAGTAAATGTTAGGGATGTTTACCGATAGGAGGAGAGTAGCACAAGTAAATCTATGTCTTACCTAATGAATTTTATGCCGGACTTGGATTAAAAACTAAAGCTCTTGATTGAAAGTAAAATGAATGAACTATTATACCATAACATCTCTACTCAAACTCCCTTATTAAGTACCTTTAATACAAATGATAAGATCAGACCGATCTTCTTGTGCATAGTATAAATGTTTTCCTTTTGAATTGGTTTATCATCAGGTTAGTTAACTAGAGTCTTTAAACATCTTCAAATGCCTGGTCCCTTTAAAGCCCCACTGCACTACTTACAGCTTCTTGCGCCCTCTATATAGTAAACAATGCCTAATCGGTGCCTGCTGGTTCCCCATGATCCTCTTTTCCTTATGTTAATTGAGAGCTGATTTAGTGAGATAACCACCTGTCAGTGACCTTGCAGGGAGGTCTAATCCCCCTGGCCAAACTAGTACAGATGGCTTTAATAGGATGTCATATTGGAGGTCCCCGCTTTGTCCCACCTATATGTTTTGCATTCTAAGCATCCAATGTTGAAGAAATATCACCAAAGATTTCTCGTTGTCTCCATGGATGAAGAATACTTACCAGGTGCTTGTGGGTTGGTGAAGTTTGCTAGGTCCTTGAGTTCTTCACAGACTATCTCTGTACCTCCTGACTCTTTACCTAAGACCAAGACTAGCTTGGGTCTACATGAAAAACAAATAAAAAAAGACAACAGTCACATGTAGTAAAAATCTGACAACCAGAGAAACAATGACTCAAATCTTAATGTGATTATTTCATTCTAAACCCTGGAACTTCTGGAGCCAGAAGGGCATTAACTCATAATCATTTTAAATACACACAGGTTAACGCCCTCCTGGCTCCAAACAGATGATGTACATGTATAAATGTAGTTGGTCACTAACCTCTGAATCATCTATGGTGCTTTTGTTGTAAATTGAGTGCATCTTTACCATGTCTATAGATTGTTTCTCTTTGTTAAAGTGGACATTGTGAATTATGAATTTGCATTTCGTGCACTTCATAAGAGAAATAGCCTTTACTATAGTTTTTTTAGGAAAGAATATTGGCATTGCACTGATGTTACTATGAGACACGCACGTTCCTGAGCCCTAGCCGTTAATGACAGGAGCTTGCTTTAATGCTTCTATGAGAGTGTGAGAATGAACCAAACAATGATTATAACCATACATCATGAAGCAGAGAAAGTAAATTAGATACAAATAACAAAAAACAAACTCTTTATAAGTGCTTCCAGGGGGGTGTTTCACAAAGATCCTAAGTTATACTTATCTCTAAGTTGGACTGAACAATTATGGAAAGCCGTTATCATCTTTGAAAATATTTTGTAAAAGCTGTTTTAAAAGGCATAAAAAGTTGATTCAAATCATTTATATTTTCTATTATCAAGGAGATTTGATGTTCTTGATGAAGAATTTATGAAATATACTTGAATTTTTGCTTTTGAAAATATTTTATTTTAAGGCTACAAATGGCTCTCCATAATGTTTAAGTCCACTTAGTGTTAAGTTTGACTTAGGATCTTTGTGAAACACCCCCCTGGCATACATAAAATCAAGTTGGACTCACTCAGGAATCCGCTTGACCTTTGCTCCGATCTTCGTTTCTCCATCTAAGAGGATGGCTGCATCGACCACTGCTCCTCCGAACTCATATGTGACCGGTGGTGTATCGGTCCAACCTCCCGAGAGATCGATGCGTGATGGGCACAGGGCCGTCACCCATTTATCCATCGCTGGTAGATCACATGGACTCGTCTTGATAAACTGAAACGTGACATGGTTGGTATTGTTTTATTGATATTTGAAATGAAAGGTGAGGTACTCGATCTATATTGTCAGAGACTATTGGTGTGAACTTGAAAACCTGCCTGACTGTAAAAATGCTTCTGGGTCCTGTCTTATTAAGAGTTATGATTGATCCAGATTGATTCCACCTTGAGTTTGACAACAATCACAACCGATTGGAAGATCTGCAGTAGTTTTAGATCGATCATAATATATGGCCTTGTTATTATTTAAAGGGATACGGTAACTTTGTCTCAGATTCTGAAACAAAATCCTGGATATAGCTCATGCTGCAATCATAATTATAAACCTTTAGTTCAGTCAGGAACCCCATGACTTTTACAAGCCGATCGCCTGTCTGACTATCAAGATATTTATGATTGGAATTACACATTTTGAAAAACGTTTGCCAAACGGTTTTCATAACACTACAGTCTATTGGGGAAAACGAGTATGGTAAAACCAGTCACTCAAAGATTTTTACTTTTTTGAGGCACTTCTTGATTTTGAAGCGCAATTTTTTTTAGGGCTTCAATAATACACCATATCACAGACACTGATAACACGTAGGGCCGTGTATCTCAGATTTAACATTGTTAAACGATCCCTTTAAAAGCACATCCTCTTCAAATGAATTTATATATAAGAGACAGTTTTTCTTCTTATGACATCCAATTTATTTTCTCATCGTCAAACTCAAGAGTATTTGTATTTTGGGAGTTTGTTACCTGTCTAGCCAGCATGATAGCATGTCTGATGAGAATCTGTGTGGCGCCCTCATAGTGCCGAGCAGCTCTCATGAGACGATCAGGACGATCTAACCACTGAGAGCGATGGTTGGCAAGGGAACGGATCCCATCCTGCATCTTTCCTGCCTGGTAAGATGTATCAATGAATCAAGACAAAGAGTGTTTAGTGTATTAGTTATGTTGGTGCAATCAACACTCCTTGGATACTACTGTTTTTTTTTTTTAATCATTCTTTGTATCACAATTTTCAAAATCAAAATTTTAGCCACAAAGGACAGTAAATGAAATAAAAATGATCATAAAATATATGAAACACTTTTATATTTTGTTAATGAATAAACCAAGCATTTAAAATACAATGACCCCATCTATCATGTTTTGCAATCCATGTTTATTTAATGCATAGTTCTTGAAATATCAAGTATATATTTGGCTTCCCCATGACTGGTAACCACTTCCAATATACTTGATATTGAAAACTCTAATGGCTCAGTGATCAAAGCAGTGCTCTTGGACATGAGTGATCATGAATTCAAATACACCCTGTCCTCTTGTCTTCATGTATATGGCATTCACCATCAATACCCAGTCCCTTGGATAGACATGTGAGTGCTGTCTTACCACCATGCAAAGTGTAGCTAGTAAATGACTTGTACTATTTCTTAGTACCAGAACGGTGATAACTAATCTCATCTTACCGTACATAGAAATAATTAACGCCCTACTGCTCAAGACTTTAGTTCGTCAAAAGCATAGGATTAGGGTTGGGGTTGCAATTGGGTTTGAGGTTAGGTTTAGGTTTAGGTTAAGGGTTAAGGTCAGTGTTAGGTATAGTCTTGGGTCCAGGGTAGGTGTAAGGAACTTGGTTCTGGTACATGAAGGAATATGACCACAGAACAATTGCTGGAGGAGCATGTGCCATACGACCTTCTTCTGGCTCTCAGCAGACAATATCATAAGGTAGAGATGATAAATGGTTCTAGGACACCTACCCCCTGGACAACCACCCTCTATGCCAACTACCCTCTAGGACAATACCCCCTAGGGCAACCACCCTCTAGGACAACTACCCCCTGGACAACCACCCTAGGATAACCACCATCTATGCCAACTACCCCTTAGGTTAACTACCCCCTAGGGCAACCACCCTCTAGGACGACTACCCCCCTAGGACAATTACCCCCCCCCCCCCAGAAAACAACTATCTTCTAGGACACCTACCCCCGGACAACTATCCTAGGTGGTAGTTGTCTGGGGGCAGTTGTCCTAGAGGGTGGTTAAGCGGGGGTGGATGTCCAGGAGGTAGCCATCCGGATACGATGATACATACCTCAAGTAATTGGAAGGCATCAGTCCAAGTCTTGTTCCCTCCGGGTCCACTCCTCAACCCTCCCTTACCTCCAGCCATCGTACCTAGGACATCAGCTATGCAGGCCAGGCAACGTGCTGCTATACCTGCTGAGTTACACTTACAGGCAACTATGAAATGGGATATGGAGAGACAGAGAGAGAGAAAGAGAGAGAGAGAGAGAGACAGAGAGAGAGAAAGAGAGAGAGAGAGAGAGAGAGAGAGAAGATAAAATAAGAGATGAGATATGATAGACAGAGAAAGACAAAGAGAGACAAATAAATAATTAACAAAGAGAAGTTACAGTTCAGATGTGTGGCAACATTTCTGTATTACGGGAATTTTCACAGAAATCAGATAAACCAACGACTTTGAAGTTAGAAAACAAGATCAAGAGCACTGGATTGAATTTATTGATTCATCTGTCGATGAAAAGAAACTTGTCTTCCACTAGTACATATGTAATATGTTATATTAAGGTCAGTAATAAGCATGCTCTCTCTAGCCCTGGAGCTACATGTAGCCCCTGAAATGCCTTTGGTCTATGCGGTCTCCTCCATATGTTATCTCCTTGTCACTTATGAACATGAATATTCTGTTGTGCATGTGCTCATTATGTTTCTGATACTGTAATTTTGTTTTAAATTAAGAGTGGAGTAAAATTTGAACTTGAACCTACTAGCATCCAGTGTATCGAGCATCTGTTGAGCATATCCTTCAATGACGGCACACTTGAGAAACGGTAAAATGCCTTGATTCCTGATATTCATCAAAACGTCCTCCACTTTCCTTAGTCCAACCTCTAAGAACATCTTCCTGCATAAAAGGTGTATACAAAAAAAAAGTTGCCATGGTAACTAGTCAGAAAATGGACTGTACTTCCTGGTCAGTGATGTAATCAAGATGTGTCTCGATGTGAGTGTCTATTTTTCAGGCTATATCTTTGTGCACAATGAATGCACATGTAAACATCAGGGGGGTGTTTCACAAAGACTAAGATCGACTTTAAGCTGGACTTAGCTATGGCAGGCCCTTCATGCCACTGGTTGCTCTCACCATTGGTCTCTCAATTATGATCTTTAGATAATATTTTTTCCTTCAATAATGAACTATTAAAATAGGTAAATTCTGTTTGTGACCAGTGCACGATTTGTACGTTCCTTGAGAAACCAGTGCCAGGAATGGTTAGAGGAACTAGTGTCATGAACTGCCTGCCATAGTTAAGTCCAACCTTAAGTTCATCTTAGTCTTTGTGAAACACTCCCCAGTTGTCCTCCAGACCTCTGTCATGTATCAAGTGGGTCAGCGCATCAGTGCAGCTCTCCAAATCGTGCTCCAATATTCATCAAATTTACTCTGAATTTTTGGCAGAGTCGAGCTGAGATTTTTACATCAGCTTGTAGATCTAAGGCCAGAGATCAGACTAGACAACTTTTGAAGCATGTATGTTGCCTACAAGGAGGATATTTGATGATTATCATTTTTCTGGGATTGATGATATACATGTATACTGATACAAGGAGACATTTTGCTGGACCATTTTGATACACCAGAGTAAGTTATACTTTTGTGTCTCTGATGGGACAATAGGGAGGATTTAAGGATTACAAGAGTAATCCTTTCACCATGATCAATTTCAATGTCCTCCTGGCTATTATTCTAGGCTTTAGCGTCTGCCTGACTGATTCACAACTGTGCACCATCTATCAGTCAAACCAAGAAGCTTCATTTGGGCAAGCTCTTGTCCGAAAGAACTACATAAAGACTAGAATAGCCTATTATGCAAATAGCCATTCAACTTTTCAACTTGAACTGTTCAAAGCAGGGGACATCAACCCCAACCCTGGACCAACTATAATTGACAGTGACACCTCACAGAAATGTAAACAGTTGTA
Organism: Strongylocentrotus droebachiensis; assembly: GCA_035222895.1. Taxonomy (NCBI): domain Eukaryota; kingdom Metazoa; phylum Echinodermata; class Echinoidea; order Camarodonta; family Strongylocentrotidae; genus Strongylocentrotus; species Strongylocentrotus droebachiensis. Next base: position 22,438 of record JAVYIG010010535.1, on the reverse strand, counting down.
CTACCCTCAACGGACAACATTCACTGGTTCAGAACTACACCGCTTAAAGAACATCACTGGTTATCAGCGACTTCCAAGTGATGTATATGACAAAGTGAAAGCCCTAGGTATTAGTTGCAAACCTCCAACTAAAAGGGGTACCAGGGGAGGTGTTAAGACGAAAGCCTGGTTAAGGAGTCAACTTTCTGGAACACGACTCGGATCAGTTGTTGATGGAAATGATGAAAGAAAGAAAGTTGCTCACTGTCCGATTCCAGTTCGTGTTCGGCCCCACACTCGAAATTCGTACACGCATGAAAGGCGGAATGGTGTTAACTTCGAGAATCTTAAACTTGTAGAGACTCTATCAAATGCTCCGTCACCTGTAGCACTTCATCTATGGAATGCCAGATCTGTGAGGAATAAAACCACTGAACTATATGACTATGTACTTCAAAATGATGTTGACATCATGGTCATTACAGAGACATGGCTCCGTGAAAGTGATCCTACTGTCATAACCGAATTGTCGCCACCCGATTTTTCCTTTCACAATGTTGCTCGTCATGGTGATGCTCATGGAGGATTGGGTTTTCTGTTCAGAACTCACCTAGATCTCAGACTGAAGCAGATTGAATTTTCCCCTAAAACTTTTGAATTTGCCTGTGTTGTAGACAGGTGTGAACAGTATCGTATCATTGCCGTATATAGGCCTCCACCTTCTACGACTAATGGCTTTACAGTAAAGGCCTTTCTCGATGAGATTGATGAATTCTTAGGCTTATGTTCAATGTTGGGCAGTCGCGTCATCTTTCTCGGGGACTTCAATGTACACGTTGATAAGGCACATCTACCGACCCCACGCCAGTTTCTGGAATCAGTCACTTCATCTGGCTTCTCCCAGCTCGTTGAAGAACCTACTCATGATGGTGATCACACGCTGGACTTGGTCATTACGAAGACTGGAGATGACATAGTCTGCAATTACAACGTCATTGACAAAGGCATGTCAGACCACTTTGTAGTGCGTTGCAATCTGAATATCCAGACACCCCCTTCGAGTACTGACAGAGTGCTTATCAAATCCAGAAACTATCGCCAGATTGACAGTGAGAAGTTTCTAGCTGATCTTTCATCACGTTTTGCGGATTTTCCGGAGAGTGATGTAAACGACATGCTGACTTCCTTGTATGGTGCTGTCCAGGGAGTGCTGAATCAACATTGCCCAGAAACGACGCGAAGACGGAAACAAAGACCATGTGCTCCGTGGTATGATGACAGTGTGATGGCAAGTCGACAACTAAAGAGAGCGCTGGAGTCAAAATGGAGAAAATCCAAACTTGTTTCGGATCGACAGAATTACATTAATCAAAAGAATAAGCTAAATGTTATCATTCGGAAAGCTAAGCATAATTATTACACAAATGTTATTCTTGAGTCTAACTGCAGGAATATGTTTTCAACAGTCAGTTCATTACTGGGTCGTTCAAAGCATATCCTCCCAGTGTCCGATGAACCGCTTCGCCTCTGCAATGATTTTGCCAATTTCTTTGAGGGCAAGGTTAGGAGTATCAGACGGTTACTTGATGCACATCCACCTAATCAGCAAACAGTGTGGACTGTTCCAGATCCGGATAATGTTCCTCCTCTTGGTCCAGTAGCGGATGACGACTTACTGCTGGCTTTAACACCAGTCAGCGATGAAGATGTGAAGAGGGTCATAAAGAAGTCTGCAAACAAGTCCTGTGACCTGGATGTCATGCCAACCTGGCTGCTTAAAGCTAATTCAGAGGTAATGGTACCCGTTATCACGTCAATCATAAACTGCTCGTTAGTGAATGGAGTTTTCCCTGACAAACTTAAATATGCAATAGTTTTTCCTCACCTGAAAAAATCTTCGTTGGATTCTTCGGAACTTAAAAACTATAGGCCTGTATCTAATCTTGCTTACATATCCAAGGTGATTGAGCTCGTGGTGTCCTCAAAACTGACAGCCCATGTCGAAGAGCTTAGCTTACAAGATGAATTTCAGTCGGCATACAGGAGACATCATAGTACTGAATCTGCACTAACCCGTGTTAGAAATGATATTCTATGTGAAATTGATAAAAGGCGTGGTGTGATACTAGTTTTATTAGATTTAAGCGCAGCCTTTGATACCATTGACCACGGATTTTTGATTGATAGGCTTTCCTCAGAATTTGGAATACGTGACACGGCTCTGCAGTGGTTTCGGTCGTATCTTAACTGTCGGACCTATCGGGTTCGCATAGATAGCACTTACTCTGATGTTCATACTTTAGATTATGGAGTTCCACAAGGGTCCGTACTCGGCCCGCTCCTTTTTACGCTATACGTCAAACCTTTGGGAAGAATTATTAGTCGCTACGGTCTTAGATATCATATGTATGCTGACGACACACAAATATACACAAGTTTCAACCCCAAAAGTCTTGCAAATTTTCAAGAAGAAATAAGTAAACTGGAACAATGTATCTCTGATATTAGTATATGGATGACCTTAAATAAACTCAAACTGAACGAAGGAAAGACGGAACTACTGCTGGCCATGTCACCAAAGCTTAGACATCACTTACCGCGTGATATAAGTATAAACATAGGAAATGGTAGAGTACAAATGTCTGACAATGTCAAAAACTTAGGTATTTTCTTTCAATCTTCAATGTCCATGTCTAAACAAATTACTGCTTTGTGTAAATCGCTTAACTTTCATTTGTACAATATCTCTAGAATCAAGAATCTGTTGACCTCTGATGCGTGCCATCATGTCGTAAGATCATTAATCCTCAGTAGAATAGACTATGCCAACTCTCTTCTTTTGAATGCTAATGTGACAGACATTCAAAGATTACAACGAATCCAAAATCGTGCTGCCCGGGTTGTTTTGGGAGGGAGCAGGTATGAATCAGCATCTCCTCTACTTAAGCAATTACACTGGTTAACCGTAAATAACAGAATCATATACAAAGTTTCCCTAATTGTCTACCAATGTTTGAATAATTGTGCACCAATGTATCTGTCTGTGCTTCTACATACTCCTCCTAGACTTCAATACAACCTCCGCTCTTCTAACGACCCCACGCTCCTCCGATTACCACGTATCAATTCAAGATCGGGGGAGTGTAGTTTCTTTTATTATGGCCCCAAAATTTGGAATACCCTCCCTTTCGACCTCCGTACCTCTCCCTCAGTTGAAATTTTCAAGAAAAAACTAAAAACGTACCTCTTCAATAAGTAAATTGTAATTCTAATATTTTTGTTTGTTATTATAATTACTCTTTTATACATGTATTATCTTGTGTTTACTATGTCATTATTTCTGTAAAGCGCTTCGAGCAATTCGTTGGATGTTGCGCTATATAAAAGACAATTGTATGTATGTATGTATGTATGTATGTGACCAAATGCCCAAAATGCATCAATGATGACAGGTGAGTATGATTTTTTTTTTTGTTGGATGATATTTTTGGAATGAAATTAATGCCAATAAACAACAATTTGTTCAAAATGTAAATGAAAAATATGAATAACAAGTTCAACATTCTCAAAAGACTATGCACACATTAGATCGGGAGAGTTCTGTCATATCAAAGTGTATTGCCATATAATTTATTCATCATGCTGGTATTGGCATGTTACCAATGGTGACATAACTCTAAATGCTCTGAGCTTTGCATCAGCTCTCACTTCAAATCTTTCATTGGTACATATAGATGACAAACCTCTTATCGACCAAATATGATAACAATGTTTCCACAATAGCTGTATCAAGAAATAAATAATGTAGCATTTGGGGGAAAAGGTAACAAACCTTCTCCACTGGAATTCTGTTGATAGGTCAATATTGCTCATGATTTCTTCCAGCGACAACCTCCATGAGGACCGCCATCTTTGCAGCATGGCTTCATCTTTCTCTCCATTCAGCAGCCAGAGGGCCTCCTTCATGCCTATGGAGTTCTGGCAAGCCATCACCGGAAAGAGCTTGGCATTGTACAATGTGCGTTCATAATCTGACTGGAGATACAAAGGAAGATAGAGAGAGAGGAAGAGGTCAAGTGCCTTAAGCATTTCATTAAAATGGATAATGGCGCTATATAGATCTCATGTATTATTATTATTATTATTATTATTATTCAATTCAATTCAATTCTGGTTTATTGTAAATAAACACATGCTGTATAAAATGTCTGGAGACTCATACAATTCAGTTTACAAATCATGAATACATACAAGAATATAAGAAATCAATACTTTTAGCAATCTTTATATTAATTACTGATTCTAATTAAATAAACAACACTACATCTTTAGATCAAGTGGTCCTCATTGTCTATAGGCTCAGGGAAGGAAGGTGTTCTATATTCAGTCAAGTTCAAACTCAATACATCTTCAAATGTCGACATCCACCTAAATCTCAATCATTAATTTATTCCCATATTCAATTTCAATTATATAACACTTGCTTTAATATGCTAGACTAGTGAGGGAGATTTCCATTCAAGATAAATCTTCAAATGTCAATATACATCTCCATCTCAATCAAACTCTTATTCTGTTTCTTAATCTCAATCTAACTAACAGTCCCAATGCCATACCAATCTTCAACTCACTCTATATCCCAATTTTAATCTTAATCTTGATCTCATTAATCCCACTTTCTATCTCAATCTTAATATTGATCTCATTAATCCGGCCACTTGTAATATGTTTCTCAGTCTGAAATGGAATCTCATTCCCGTTCTCACCCTCCCTCCCAGATTCAACCTCACAGCCAACCTCGCTACCAAAGCCTAAATACCATTTTCAAATTCCATATCATATCCATTCCTAACGGAATTCCTGTGATTTTTTTAATTATGAAGGTTGTTATTGTCCTTACCAAGTGGGTAGCCCATAGATCCTCTCTGTCCACTCCTGTCCTAGTCAAGAACACAACCCAAGGGTTGTTACAGAATGTACTGGTTCCTTTCACATAGGGTGTCTTAAAACATAACAAACATAAAGACAATCATTAGTTCTATAATACACAAGAGAACCTCGCAAAAATATCAATGAAATGAGAACAGAAAACAACAGTTTTTTTCATGGGTAATGGGTTATGATTCTCAAGAAGTGAGATAGATGAAAAGAAAATTGGTCAAAGGGATAATATCCAACCAAGCCTAGAGCTTCATTGAGGGGATTGCATTCAAGAACACTCTTGTTCAAACTGATTAATTTCCATATTGAATGGACATGAATACCATGTTCAACTGCAAAAAGAGCATGGGATCTGGAAGTGGATGGCATAAGAGGGAAAGGAAGAATAAAGATTTCATGGAAAAATATGATGAAGAAAGAAAGATAAATGAAGAAGGTGCTCGAGGTAAGAAGAAGTGTAGGGAGGAAGTGTCATGACGCTAAGTCAGTAACCCCTTGTAAAAGAGAAAATGCTGACTCCAATAAATGGATGATGATGACGATCATGATAATAATGATGAAAAGGTTAATTTCTAAAAATGGATACAAGTAATTCTGTTGATCTATAAATGTATTGTCACCAGCACTGATTCACTGTACAGTTCATCACACTTGCTTGCAAAATGAAAATCAACATAACGTCAGCCAAGGGGGACAAAGAAAAACTGATCATCACGACCCTTAAAGATAAAGACCAGTTATGGTCATGCGATTGCATTGTGAAAGAAAAGTTGTGGAATCGATCAGAAAAGGTTGATCATCTAGCATATAAGTATTGGTGTGTACTGCAAGGTTCTGGAATCATCAAAATGATAAGAAATTTGGCCCAGTCTTCATAAAGTTACAAGCACTGTACACAGAAAGATGTATATGGGACTACGCACACGTGTGCGACACATGCGTTTATCTCTCACACACCAATAGATAAACTAATTTACCAAATATATCAATTAGTAGGCGGTTTCCCGGCAAAATTGTTTTCATCATGTATTAGTCAAAACATACTCTTTCACATGATTGGTAATAAGAGCTTCCATTTCATTTTTTGAAATTGGGGCGTTTCCAATACTGGCCTTTACCTTTAATGATTAATAGCTCATCAGAAAAGGAAATCATAATAGCCATTTTCTGATCCTAATTTACACTGAAAATAATTGTAACTGTTTAGGGATCTGTGTAAAGGAAGTCACCTACCATGATAGTGTCAAACTTTCCCATGACTGTATAGACCTTAGTCTTGATACTAGGTGAGTGACCAAGACATAGGTTGAAGCCTTGCAGGAACACACTGTCTGGTAAACTCAGATTCTCAAGCTCCTAGTGTGCATATAAGGAACAAGAAGAGAGAGGGAGAGATCAGTACAAAGGATGTTTCTATCAATCTTAGTATCAGTGGTTTTTATTTTAAATAAAGAAAATACAGCAACCACTTTAGTAATGAATTCATGACATGAAATATTTTGTTTCTGAAATCAATGACTGAATAATTTAACTGTAATATTAACAATTTTGATATATAGTGGCCAATTTTTCGTCAGTTGCAAAAACATAGGAAAATAAAAAAAGAAATTGGCTAACAACAACCTCTGCCAGGCACTTTCTAATACTTATTTTCAAGTATTTTCAACAACTTCATATTTTATTTGAGGCAGAATAAAATTCAGCAATTTTTAAAAATATTTACATTTAAGTCTCGTTCTATATCATAGATGTAATCAACAAAATGCAATTGTGCCTTCTTGAAGTCATACTACCACATATTATATTCTTCCTAATTGCACAGCATCAAAACAATCTACTAACTACATAATGAATATAAATCACATACCTCAGAGGCTTCTTTGTCAATATTCATGAGGTAGGAATCTTTGGCTATGTTCATCTTGCACTGGAACAAACAAGGATACAATGATGAATTAAGACAGGGACCCCAGCATTTCAAGAAAACGCAAATTCCCTGATTTTTCCCTGATGGACTTTCATAACGCATAAACTACATATGAAAAGCCAACGTAGTCATTCTTTATCTTCTTCCAGTTTAGTACAGACGGTTTATTGCAGTTTGGTCTACAATCAGTTTGCCTACTATCCAATTGGTCTATTCCCATATGGTCTACACCCAACACCTATCCACATGGTCTAATGATCATTTATTCTACTCATCATTTGTTCTTATAACCATTTTATAGGCTAAAAGTCATTTGGTCTAATTCCTAATAAGTCGACAACCTATTTGGTCTATTGCTCATTTAGTCGTATTTCCATTCGGTCTAATTCCCAGTATGTCAAATGCACATTTTTTTAACAATCTTTAGGGTCTAATAATCATTTGATGATTATTAGTATTTATGATTTAGTGATTATCAGACCATATAGATAGTAGACAAAAGCTGTGTTACATCTGCATACTTGTACATTTTTGTGATTAAAACACTGGTTTGCAACAAACAAAAGCTATTGAAAGGATTATTCATTACATAATATTACATAATCATTATATTTTCAGACCAATAATGAGGAAATTGGTACAAATATAGGATTATAGAAGATAACGATCAACACATTTTGATATCGAGTCTAAATTTCCTCTTCTTACTTGACCTGTATTATTTATCTCTTTAAATATGATGTTTCATACATTCAATGGCACACATTATTTGGAGCCAGAATGGCGTTTCATGTACCTCCTATCATTAATACAGCCACATAGTAAACGCCCTTCAGACAATATACATGATGTATAATGTATTATAAGCAAACAAAAGCTATGGGAATAGGTGAATCATTACATAATCATTATATTTTCAGAACAGTAATGAGGGACGCGGTTGTTTGTAACAGTGAGAACTCTAACTTGTTTGTATAGAATATCGCAATCAACACATTTTGATGAGTCCCCTGTGACATGAGACGATCTATTCCATTGACCCTGCTGACTTATTATCTCCTTTCACATTGTACTTGTCTTATGAGTAAACAATGGAAGATCTCCAGAGGTTACACAAAGAAAAGGGTAATGAGAAAGATACAAGACCACTTACCTGGAGGTCAATTAAAGGTCATTTTATAATACTTGAGTGTATGTGACAGCTCATATGATGGAAATGCACTTTGGTGTAGAGCATTATCCAGAGAAATGGAGGCATTGCCATTGTATAACATTAACTCTTTAAATCATCCATGTATATATTAGGTACATTTTATGACATGACCTCTGGGGTTCATTTGGTGATGGCAGTATGAAAGGGGCTTTACCTCTAGATGACTGTGTAAGATGACGCTTGACTTTCCTGTGACCTCAACCCCTGACCCCACAATAGAGTTAATGGTATGACAGTTTTCCATCAGCTGGCATCCCTCCTAAGTAAAGCATATAAAGATCCAAGAGGTACATACAAAATTTATTAAAAATCACTGCTCTTAAATATAAATGATCTTGCATTTGCATGACGAGTATACATCAATATAATACCAAAATTAATTCAACGAATACAAGGAAACATAAATCTTTTGCTGAATAAGTTTGTTTTCAGAACTCACAGATAAATTCTTGTTAGTGAAGGAAATAACGTACACTGAACACTAAACAAACTCAAGATCCTCCATAATAATATGATAAAATAATCATTTTTAGTTGCTTTATAGTATTTCTAAAGAAAGTATGTGTATGATTAAATGACATTAGAAGCAAAAGTAAGGTTCAATCCCATCAAGAATAAGGTGTACCAACAACTGATTGTATCTACATGTAATCATGATAAAACTTTCATAGAATATATTGGGGTGTAAACTTGCCTCTATAAAGCAGTGAGTTGTGTTGGACCAAGAAAAATGACTGTCTTCTTCTCTAACGGGACAGTTTACAAGATGGCGGAGATGCATTCCAGCAGTGACAGTCTGGTAGTCATGACGAGCATCTTGTAACAACACTGTGAATAAACAGCAAGGATGTGTTTTCGAATGTTTCATTGGCTCAATCACTATCATGATAGGTAATTAAAACTAGTAAAATCAAAGGGAACAGAATGATGCAATAAAAAAGGACTCTGGAAAAGTTTTCAAACATTTAGGTAAGATTTGCATTCAGATTTATTGGCTCTAGCAAAAAACTATATCTTTAAAGTATAAATTGTTCTTTATCAAGTTTATTGCCTGTCCTAGTTTATAATCCTAAGTCTGACGTCCAATCAGGATCTTGCTTTCATCTATTTCCCCCATCAAAGGTCAATTCTCATTGGATATTGAGAGGCATGCATCTGAACATAAGAAAACTGTCAGGGCCCCGTCTTATAAAGAATTACGATTGATCAAAATCAATCTTAAGTCCTCCAATCAATCGCAAGTTTGTAGTCTCCTATCCCTTATGTACATAGTTGCGATTGATATCAATAGCAAATAAGTTGCGATTAATATCAACTCTATATAAGATGGGGCCCAGGTTGTATTATTGGGGCTGCACATTACCTCCTTTCAATCTCAGCCCTCTGAACTGGTTCCATAGAGCAGCCCTTGCCGTCCTCCTGACCTGCAACTCTGCTTCAGACCAATGAGGGCACAATGAGTTATCGTAGGCCTTACTTCTCTCTCCTGAGATGAAGTCTTCCTCATCCTTGCTGCCAGCCATCGGGAGGATGAAGTCAAAGAACAAAGACATCTGGGGCGGAAATAAAATCCAAAGTAAAACTAGTCAAGGATTATCCCCATCACTATTTCCATGACAATAATAATTATAGCACTTGTACACATACTAAAAAAATTCACATCATTCTATAGGGGTTAAAACTAATTTGCATACAAGTATTAATGATCATCATTGTTAGGGGAGTTTTGATAGCCTTCTTGATAAACATATCCAATGAAGGAAGAAAGTAGATGGAGAGTGGCAGCAATTTCATCAGATTTACTGTTTAATTGTTCTGTGCACAGAGAGTATGATGGTCTGAAATTAATGAAGATTTGATAAAAAAATCAAACATATTTTGCATTAAAATAAGATCCATGAATGCTCTTGTTCCTCTTGTAAGAGTACCCATTTCATTGTATATTGAGAATTATTTGTACACATTCCATATTCTGAACTACTATTTCTTTGCCTAGATGTTGTTATTCTTGGTTGTATATGTTAGGTAAGAATCTTACCTGTATTGGTTTGACTCCACTGTCCAAGCCCATGTATGTGCAAGCATCAAGAGGAGGACAAACATGGCAGGACAGAAGCTTCTCTGCGATTCTGAGCACAAATAATAAACCACAAACAATCACTGTTCAATCACTGACAATGCCATCTCAATATGGGATTATATCAGTTACATGTATATGCTACGTCCTCCGAATAGAGATATTTAATAATAGAGGCCTTGGAAATTAGTGGCCACTAACACAGGTTTGAATGTATTATGAACTTATGACTATATTTGTATTAGTGCTGTAAGTCAGACGCTATGTTCGTGTTCGGTTCGGCGGTTCGGCTACAGCACTAATTTGTATGCATACCATCAATAAGACACAATTCTTTTTACACCAGTCATTTTTTAAGATCAGTTCAAACAACTATACTTTGTTATGTAAAATATACATTGTTATGTAAATTCACAATACCGGTACAATGACATCTGCAAAAAGACAAGATAGCAAGTCAGTAAGAATAATAGAAATGTTGCTGATATTTTTTTTGAAAATTGTCTAGAAATACATGAAGTCATGGAAGCGATTTAAGAAAAAAAGGGGATTTTTTTAAAATCTCCAAAACTTTGATTTTTGAAAAAGGGGCTTACAGTGAAGCTATAAATAAATAGGCCTGTGAATCTTTTACAAAAGCCTATAAGAGCCTTGTATCTGCCATGGGAATCAAAAGGGTTTGGGAATGATTCTTACCTGGAGGGAAAGAAGATGACACCACAGACCAGAGAAACCTTGCCATCTGGTAGGGTACATTGCTTCATGTGAGTTGGTACAGGCTTGTAGAAAATATCCTCCACAAAACCCTGCAATATATCAAGATTTGATGAGAACTATGAGTGAGATGTGTGAAATATTTATACCCAGTACCTCATCTAATAAACACAGACAGTACAATAAATAATATTATCAGTAGAATCTGTCAATCATCTCTCATAAAGGTTTCATGGTCTAGCGGATACGTCACCGGACTGTGGATTGCATGGTTCACAGTTTGAGTCCCGCCTTGGCACTAATGTCTTTTAGCAAGATATAAATCTATATTTGCCACACTCCACCCACAGGTGAAAGTAAAATAGTACCCAGTAGGAAGAAATTCTTTAAATGCTTGAGTGCCTTTCATAGTAGCTCGGCTAGAGTCTGGGGAATGATATGATTGCAGGGCCCTCAGAGTGAACAGTAATAACACCGATGAGGCTACCCTGGGTAAATAATATTATTTGTATGTTATTATTTCATTCATTTCAGATGACTAATACTGTACATTGTGACACCACAGTGTATGTACTACAACTATACAGATACTGATAACCATAGCCTTGAGGAAAAAAGAAAAATACCACCTCTCTCTGGGACATTGCAACATTTTTATGAGGGGCATATCATTTTTGTAAATTGCACTCAAATTTTCTGGGGAAGAGGTTTCCCCCTTTTTCACCTTAACTCATATCCTGCCATAAGGCCACATGCACAATACCGTTATAGTGCTTTATAGTGCACACGAGCGCACTATTGATTGGCTGCTTAATTCATGCGAGCGAGCCACAGCTTAGCTGCTTTATGCATGCATGCTCACATTTGTAATAGCAGTTATTGTTCATGCTAATTGTACTTTGCTGAGTGCTTCGCACACGCTATTGATCGCACCATCAGATTATCAGATTATCTCAAAATAAACTTGGCACAGGTTTTTTTTTGTGGCTTGGCACAATGGGGATTTGCCCTGTGGCACTGGGCTGTATTCATTATGGCAGGATAAGAATTAAAAAGACATTTCTGGATTTTCAAACATAATTTTGAGCAAGAGGGTGACATACCCTACAAATGTCTTCCAGCAATGCCTCTCCCAAGTTGTACAATATAACTACCCAAACAAACCTCTCTATTTAACTTGATAACACCATGGTTCTTGGCATAGCTATCGCTGGCAGGCACTGCAAAGATATATGCACTGTCCTCACTTGCTGACCAGTCTACCTTCTGACTATTGGCTGGCGTGGTCAGTATCATGTCTGTACTGGACACCCACACTCCAGCTGGACTGTCCAAACTAAGCTGAAAATGAAATAGATGACAGAAAACGAATATTCACCACTTCTTCTATTGCTTGAACTATACATATATCTACCATCAAGATCAAGGATATGATAATCTAAAGAATTAGCAAAAGAGGCAAAATTTGTTTTAGAATGCCACATCCTCTTCTGTTGTAAACACAGAAGGCATGTCAAGTCAAGGCATATCTTACTATTAAAGTACCCATTCAACACCTGGGTAGAGAGAATCAACTGTAATGAAATGCCTTGTCTACCAAGATTCATGCACTGACCTTTATGCACTTAAACTTTATATCAAACATTAAATAAACACCAAGGTACCGCAATATTATAAAAGAATGTTATCTGAGCAACAATTAAGTACTACAAAACAAAAAACCAAAAATAACAAAAACAGAACTGCTTTTGAAAAGTAGTTTTTACTATTGTATTAACAAAACAAAAAAACTATCAACAAATGTATCTTAAATAAAAACTTTTGTGAAAAGTCACTGGTTACCTTGGCTGAGATAGTATAAATGATGGAATCAATGTTGGTGACAAGTCCATCGTAACCCATGGTCTCACTAGTAGCATGCTTGCAGGGGAGGGTTATGAACCCACGGCCACAGGGGTCAAAGGGGAAGGCTTGACCCTACATCGGAGTAAGACAGAAAGAAATAAACCCTGATAGAATACTAGGATATCAAACCCAAGAGTTTACTGATTACATACATGTTGAATTTTGCTATATTTTGCTACAAAAAGAACATAAAATTCATCCTCCAATGTGAGTAATAACAATTATTTTAGTAAAAAGAGCCCTGTGCAATATTTACCTTGTGAATCTATCAAAGACATTCCTAGAGAAAATATCGTAAATATACAAAAATATTAATAATCTAACTTTAATAAATACTAGCTTATTACAACAAAAATGTGTGTATATCATCTACATATAAGATCTAGACATCTGCTTACAAGTTTACTGGTATGTTTTCGTTTTCCAAACTACTATTCATGTATGTGTACCAGCAATTTCCTTCAGGGCCTGTAGAGTAAATACCGGTTAAGAGCTGTCATACTGGTATTTCCTGTAGACTAATCAGTATCATGTATCCAAATATGTAAATACACAGGCAATTAAAAACTTAATTATGGGGTTGTTCTTATATCCTTTCTTACATACACAATTTTAACACAGTGGTCTGTGGCCAAATGAGTCTCTAACATTTAGAAAAATACAATTATTTGCACACAAATATTTGAGAAAATGATGTAAAAGCACCCCTATTGTTTAGTAAAACATCCATTAATAACAAAGCCTTGTAGACTGGAATGATATGTAAGTTTTACCTTATTTTCTTAGTTTTAAATTGCAGAAAGTCTGCCATCAATTCTTGATGTTGAAATTTATATTTTTGCAAGAGATCTATTAATCATATAATTCTTAACTGAATTCTTCATTAATTTTCATACTGAAATATAACTTGGTCTCCTTCAAAACTGCATACCAGAATGTCTACCATCCATTTTCTTTTCTTTCCAATATATCATAAATCCTGTAGCTCAAGAAACCACTCTCCATCGCACTCTCTATTTTCCAAAGTGCATTTCATTAGCTTTCAAGTGTCATACGTTATAGAGAAAAAATTGAGGTAATTCTTTTTGTCCTGGTGTATCTCAAACTCTTTCAGCAAATAAATAATAGGCTTTCCCCATCTCCAAACACACCGTAAGCATTTATATAAGCCTCTTAAAATCAGAAACCTTGTAAACCTAAGTTCAGATTAAAGGTACTATTCAATATCTAAACATAAATGAAAGTGTGTATGAAATCAATCTTCAAATACTTGACAAATAGGTAATAGATAAAGCTTCACGCAAAATTTCAACAGTTAGTTACATTTAGTCAATTAGTAGAGATTTTCTTTGTTTGGTTTCATTTTTATTTTAAAGTATGTTAAAACAAAGTATGCAAGTTAATTTTTCCAAAATGTTCTTATTCAGGGTAAGAAATTTCTCAAGAAATGCTGTAAAACACTGGCAATCCTAGGAATTACACACAAAAATACACCTTTAAAAAGTAAAACATTCTGAACAAATAATCAGTTTAGCTCTTCATCATACTAAAAGTCAAATCTTTTAAATGTAGTACAAGAGCTGCATAGCTAGCATGCAAGCAAACAACATTGCAATTAAATTATGGACTCACAAGCTTCAACATGTGCCAGCTAAGTCCACAGAATAATGTTGTTAGGTTCATATTTTGAATATTGGAAAGTCGTTTGGGTCCTCATAAACTCACACAGTATTTACTATCCTCAGATGTAAGACCTAGTTTTTTTATTTTCAAATTTTAATTCAAATTGTGGTGGCTTGCAAATGTCTGTAACTCCCTTTAACAGTTTGAAATAATACAATGTCAATGGAATCTGCTTATCGCGTAAGCCTGTCCATGAGATGTGAGCTTACCATTTCAATGGTGCTCTCACTTCAAGATACACATACACACCCTATTTATGTGAATACCATATATGGTATAATACGATTTCTCAGTTTCTATGTGTATGTTCGCATATATAGAATGGCACACAATGATCCAATGTTACACGATTTTACAGATAAATCTTAACTGTATAAGTTAACAGACCATATCCCCCGGCCAGTAAATATCATCTTAAGCTTAACTTTTTATCAGGTTATTTCATATTTCTTAGAACCGGTATACATTCACATGGTTCCTTTTGTTCATCCAATGCCCCCAATGGCACATTGATAAGGAAAATATATATATGGAACAGCAACAATGTCAATGGGCGACTCTCTCTCTCTTAGAAGGACAAATTCATTCAAATCAGGCCTGATTCTAACTTCCAATCGGGTGAATAGAGAATGATGATACTGTTAACGAGACATCCTCAGGCACTACCGTACTTAGATAACAGATCTCACTGCTAATGATTTGAATGGATTGAAAAATAAAAAATTTCTTTCCTTACCACATGGAGTATTAAGATTTTAGACTCTGCTAAAACATCACTGTTCACAACCTAGGGAAAAAAAAACATGATTAAAAACGTATATCACATATCATACACAAGTTTTTCATCATTTGGTACATTGATTCTCTGCAAAATGCAAACATGCAGGCATAGGAAGATATACAAGAATGAAAGAAAACTATAGTTTTTTTACAAAAATAAGAACAAATCTTGGAAAGAAGTCAACTTTAAGTTACATGTAACATCTTAGCCAGGATACCCTACACATACATGTATGTATGTCCTTGTTCTTTTAACTAATTCCCCATATCACCTCCATCCCTCTTCAAAAAAGAAAGATACCGGTATTTAAAAATACAAAAATAAAAATAAAATAGAAAGGCTACACAAGCACATAAAAGGCAATTCCATGGCCAGTTACAAGCAACTTTAAATTGACTTCAAGCAAAACAGACAAAAAGAAGAAAGTTTCCAATAAGGACAAAACAAATATTTTAATTCATATTCAGCCCTGTATGAAAATAAAGGCTTGTTCACATATTAAGCCCTGTATGAAAATAAAGGCTTGTTCACATATTAAGCCCTGTATGAAAATAAAGGCTTGTTCACATATTAAGCCCTGTATGAAAATAAAGGCTTGTTCACATATTAAGTGGTAAGTGTAAATGAATGGCAAGTGCATGAAAGGTCCTCCGCATAGATGTACATGTATGTATTAGTTCTGTATTATAAGATACAGATTCAGCGTATTACACTGTCTTACGTCATCACAACAAAAAAAGAAATGTTTAACCATGTCATATCTGAATGAGCCTTAAATATGCAGAATCATTAGACCTATACAAAAAAGATGTTGTATTGCCCTTTGCGACTGACCCAAAAATCTTGAAATCTACGGTCGGCTTTTTTTAAAACCGTTTTTAGAAAAAAAATGTATTTAAGCATTCAAAACTGCGAAATTACAGCCCAAAGAGGTAGTAAAAAAAATAAAATAAAGATAAAAACAAAAGATCTTCTTACTGTATAACCATGTTGCTGACTCAAGTGTTCAGCCACCACCAGAAGAGCATTGAGTGTAGCGCCCCCACTGCCGACCTTTGACAGAGGATCCTCTACAGTTAGAAGAAGAGTCTTTGGGTCAATGTGACCTTTCCTCTGTCTATTGTCCAGTTCTAACAAAAAAACATTGGAAAATGTTTTGTTTTAACAGTGAAGAATTTTTTCTTTCTCCCTGACCCTTTAAATGTCCCTATGTCACGTAGAGTCTTCTGTTTGTAATTATGGCATCTAAAGTATTGAGCACATATGCACACATCTTTTGTTTTCTTTCCTTTCCTTTTTTCCCTTTCATTCTTTCAAGTGAAAGCACTAAATATGTTTTAAGACATACCGGTTCAAAAGATATGATTTCGAGCAGATCTCAAGCAGATATTATTTTAAAGTTGGATCTCGGAAGACTTTAAGAACTCATCATCTTCTCCATGGGAGTTGAATAAGAAAAAACAATAATAGACCATCTATAAAATCATCATATAATGAGACTGCTGTTACTGCCCTATGCAAAACTGCAGTAAATGTAAATCTCAAAGCAATAATCATTTGAAAAAAGAAAACATACAAAACAGAATTGTGAGCAATTTTTTGCATCAATTTCTCAAAGATTGAAATTTCCTTGGAACTTACCCTCTTGAAACGCCCTTGCACTTTCTTTTTTTTGACATGTGACTACTATCGCCGTCCATCTTGTCTCAGCCATTACAAATTCTCAGCAGGATCGAACTATGAAAATCACAGGATCTGCAACAACAACAACAAAATCCACTATCATAGTATCAGAAAAGACAAGACTATTTTCGTACCAGAGTAGAAATACTCCTCAAATAACAATTTTATAAAATCAGACAATGTGAGACTGTTCATTTAAAGGGATCGTTTAACAATGTTAAATCTGAGATACACGGCCCTACGTGTTATCAGTGTCTGTGATATGGTGTAATATTGAAGCCCTAAAAAAATTGCGCTTCAAAATGATCAAGAAGTGCCTCAAAAAAGTAAAAATCTTTGAGCGACCGGTTTTACCATACTCGTTTCCCCCAATAGACTGTAGTGTTTTGAAAACCGTCAGGCGAACGGTTTTCAAAATTTGTAATTCCAATCATAAATATCTTGATAATCAGAGAGGCGATCGGCTTGTAAAAGTCATGGGGTTCCTGACTGACCTAAAGGTTTATAATTATCATTGCATCATGAGCTAAATCAAGAATTTTATTTCAGAATCTGAGACAAAGTTACCGGATCCCTTTAAGTTGAAAGAGTATCTTGTGTTATCTTCTTCTCCTTTCACATCATGAGCTTAGAGCAGTGGTGCAGCTGCATGCATGGAAGGAAGGATAGGGCTGGGGTGGTCTAGGCATCTTCTTTTCTTAATCCTTTTCCCTTTATCTCTTTCTTTTTATCATTTTTCACCATTCAATGGGAAGGGAGAACCGGCGTCCCATGACCCCTGGTAGTACTATGCCACTACCTCCGAGTAGATACATGAGCAAAAAATCTTGACTTGTTAAATTTTAACTAAAACTTTGTTCCATATCTTTTAAATTCAACATCATGATAAGAAGTCGAGATTGAGAAATGCCTCATTCCATCACATAATTTGGTTTCCTCATTGCCAGAGCCATCTATTTGGCGAACCTGGTTTGAGGTGAACACAATGGCCCGAATTCACAAAGGAGGTTTGTCAACAAACCTCGGTTTGTCGACAAACCTCCTTTTGTTTCGACAAACCTCCTTTTGTTTTTTTACAAACCAGGTTTGTAAAAAACGCGTCAAAACGCGTCATATGACGTACATAAACCTCGGTTTGTCGACAAACCTCCTTTGTGAATTCGGGCCAATATGGCGACTACTGCTTTGTTAGGCAAGCACAAAACAAAAGAATATACGCCATGTTGTGACCCAGTGAAACCAAGTTGGCCAAACTCTGTATATAGATGGCTCTGCATGCTCATTGCCATGCCATTCCATTGATTCTACGCATAACCTGAGTGTGACGGAATGAAAGTAACTTTTTTCACACCATCACCCTAAATCATCATGATCATACATAGCTGAAAAAGGAGACCAATTATTAATGTATACTCACACACAAACACACTCTTGCGTGCAAAGCCTATGCCCTATACTATCGAGGGATAGAATTAGAAGACACCGCACCGTTTTGTGACAAAAGGAATGAAGGCTTCCTAATTTATTCTTAAAAAGAAGCATGCCATTAACTGTTACTCAAAGTTCAAACGATTGAAACATGTCAATACACATTGTAATAAACGAGGCAAATCAATTCCTAGACAGAAATAACCATCTGATTTGGGTCATTTCTTTAATAAAACTGACATTTGTTGTCATCGGAGGTCTAGTGGAGCCAGACGTAGTCTCAGTGGAACAACCGACGATTAGAGAGACTGAAGTTTTCGGTCTAATCAATTCCCTACCACACACACTTCACCTTGGCCTTGTTAACTGCTTACAGTATTATTACTATACTGAGCTGATCATGCACGTTCAACAACAACTCGACTGCCCGAGCTTGAACATGCATGATGTAAACATGATTCTTATTCTCAAATCACATAGGCCTACCTGTTTTATCTCAGAAAAAAACTGAACCATTCGTGATGTTAGGGCTTATAATTTAGAATATTAATCGGCCTCTCTGAAATTCGATGGAAATCATTGACAAGCGGGCAGCAGTACAGATCGGTATGTAGAGCTAGCTCAAGCAGCTGAGATTCAGGGTTCACGGTACAAGTGCACGTACTATGTACGTAGTACGCTGGTACTGGTACGGTGAGGGTTGGCTGCGATCGACCTTCTCAGCGCCGCTGAAGCGCAGCATGGTTGGTCTTTATAGGGCCACGCCCCCACCACCGAAACTTATTGATTGGGGTACTCTCATTGATCAATTTATTCCTCACACGAGCCTCATGCTTAGGTTATTGTCATAAAGCCGCGTTAATCTCTCAGTATAAAGGAGGTTAAAAAATCACGCCTATTGCCTATATATCCACAAACACCACAAATCTCCACCCAGATTTATTGATTTGTATAGATCCATGAGCCTCTGAGGACTCATCTATAAAGGGAGTAGCCTATATGTTTCTCTCTGGCCAACCAGCCAGGCAACCAGTATGTGTTTCACTGTTTAGGAGTCTTAACTATCTTCAATTGTAATAACGTTTCTAATACATGAAATACTATGTAGACATATCGCTATTTAATTTATATAATACCAAGGAGTGCATAATTGCTCTCTATCATGGGTGTCGATCCCGGGGGGGATGGGGGGGGGGGGGATATATCCCCCCAATATTTCAGGTGGGGGGATGGCCTGTACAATCATCCCCCCAATAATTCACCATCAAAAAAAATAAATGAAGAGAACAATTAATGATGAGAGCCCGATGAGAGTAGTTAACGGTTATTACTCGCAAGATGACCATAAATATTTTGCTATCTCATTTTCATAATACATACATATATATACGAAGTAAATGAGACAACCGTATATGAGACAAGAATAAATTGAATTCTCGCTCATATACGGCTTCATCAGGAATTGAAGAATTTATTCAATTTGTTCAATCAACAGCATCATAGAAATGCAGTGCGCCAAATGCAAAGACGCAGCGTCAAAAAGCAACGAGCTAAATGTTAAGCGCGAAGCGCAAAAGTAGCCATCTGCAATGCACATCAGACAATCCTTGACAGTGTAAACATATTTGAACTCTGTGACGAATTCGTGATGAGATCGGAGACAAGGAGAAAGATTTTCGGACATTAGTATGACTTATAAGATAGTTCACTAGTTGTTATGTTGTTTCCGTTCACCCTTTTTAAAATTCACGTCATTGTATCTTTATTTTTATTTTTTTCACACATTTTATTTACTGATATTTCCTAAAACATTTTTTCATTTTTGGAGAAATATTATTATGTTACAACTTATTTTTGTTTTCTTGAAAAGCTGATATAGGCCTATGTCACTGGCGTACTGGTGGGGGGGGGGGGGGGGGCTAGCGCCCTCAATCCTCCCAAATAAAATTCAATCATGACTTATTTTCAATTTCATAAAGTGATTTATAAATCTTCATGATATCACATGATTTTCAACAACATTCGCGTTCCTCCATTTCTGTTGCAAACTGACACATTCCCAAATAGCCAGGAAGAGCATATATTTTGTATAGTCACTAATGGGCCTAATTAGTGGCCGTTAACACTAACAGTAGTATGCAATTCCTTTCCAGAAGCTATTGCGACAAGCACTGCCGGGAGATAATATGCTACCCACCACTCGGGCTGTGCATGCAAAGATTTGCGAACGAACTTTCCATACGTACATCATGTGGGGAAACTGAATTCAGACAAGGATTAATATAGAGAACAGTACAACGAATCGTCTTCTTTCTCTAATAATTTAGTGAAACGGTAAAGCTTCCGCGCTTTGCGCGGGATGGCGAAAATGAATACAGACAAGGATTAAGAGTATTAATTTATTGAAACGTCAAAGCTTCCGCGCTTCGCGCGGTAGGGGGGGGGGGGGGGGGAACTGAATTCAGACAAGGACACGATACAACGAATCGTCTTCTTTCTCTAATAATGTAATAAAATGTGAAAGCCTCCGCGCTTCGCGGAGGAAGGAGAACTTGATTCAAACAAGGATTAAGATTCGAGAACGGTCCAACGAATCGTCTTCTTTCTCTAATAATTTAGTGAAACGTCAAAGCTTCTGCGCTTCGTGGGGGAGGGGGAAAACTCCTCCTCCCTGCACCCAACCCCTAGGGAGCGCACTTCGCATGCCTTGCGTGCTCACTACCGCCCCCCCCCCCCTAAAATGAAATCCTGGCTACGCGCTTGGGAGGGGGTGCAACCTGCCACACGCTTCTACCTCGTGGTTGCTTTGATCCATTGCCGAAAATATTTTGGCACCTATCATCCCCCCCAACCACGGATACAAATCGACACCCTTGCTCTCTATCAATATTAATAACTTATTATATAGAAATATTTATTAAGCATCTCTCTTTTCTCGGAAAAGGAATTACCAACGTATCATATTAAATTTCTTTTTAATCTAGTATAATACATGATTGCTTATAATATGCGTTTCGAACTGAATATTTCAAAACTTTCTTCTTCTTCTTCTTCTAGTGTTCTTCTTCTTCGGTGTAGTCTGCTTCCTTCAACCTTGAAGATTCTTACAAAACATTATCATTGTATTATTTGTAAGGAACTTTCATGCTTTTATTATATGATTGGGCATAATCCAGCATTATGTTATAAAATCTGGAATTTAGTCGGGTCGTATAATATGCACATGACCATGGTTATACTATTAAGTCCAAGCACGCAAGTGTCCCTCCGCCCCCCCCCCCCCCAACCCCTGCTGGAGCTTTCGCCCGGCCATGATCGGTGGCAAGGATGGAATATGCCCCATTTCTTACAAACGATTATCTCAAACTATATGATTACCTATATTTACAAGGGATGCTCTAAAGCAAATAGTTATTTACGTATAATACCAGGCGCGGATCCAGGATTTCTTAGGGGGGGGGGGGGGGGGCCCAAATTTGAAATAAATAAAAAAAATTAGTGTGCTGAAATTTGAAAATCGTGCGGCCGATATTTCGCTCAGTGAGGGGGGGGGGGGTAGTGAACACAATTTTCGTTTGTTATTTTGGCCACGAATAATTTGAAAATCGCGCCGGGCTTTATTTCGCTCAGTTGGGGAGGGAGAGTGGGTGGCACTGTGAGCGCAAAAAAAATGGTCACATTTTCCCCCGTTTTTTTTTTTTTTTTGTGGGGGGGGGGGGGGATCCGCGCCTGTATAATACAACCATAACCCACAGGAGATGTATATGAATTAACCGACATTATAATACTCTCACTCAGGCAAGCTAGTTTATAAGCAAGTCTTCAGAGAATGTACTGAGACTATATGTAGCAAATCACAAGTTGCCTATAATGAAAGATCATCTGACAGAGAATGCGAATTTAAATGATATTCATCTCGTGAACAAAGTTTTAAGAAGTTAAATACATTTACCTAGCAATATACAGTAATATATAATTATATACATGATCACTCTAGATCAAAAATAAGAATGTGAGAATAGTGAGGATATTATTCTCTTAATTATCTACAAAAGGAGCCAGCACCAGTACACGTCTTCCCCTCACAATGTTCAGGAGCAAAACGAT